>FIZR01008755.1:0-13870 GCA_900060175.1 Ferrisia virgata
GGCGGAGCTCGTCAATCTGGTGAAGATAGCCAGCGAAAAACTTGGACTTCGTATTAATGCATCAAAAATGAAAATCATGCTGGTAGCTGGGGCCAAGTGCCTTCCAGTTTCTACAGCTCTAAGCGAATCCGAAAAGGCGAACGCTTTTGTATATTTAGGCTCCATCATGGAAGCAGATGGAAGCTCGGGGCAGAAATATGGCGCCGAATCGCTTTGAGTAAATCAGCTATGACCAGACAGCGTAATGTCCTATGTAATAACAAGATCTCCAGAAAGACAAGAAACAGACTTATACAGTGAGTTGTTTTCTCTGTTTTCCTATATGTCGCGGAAACATGGACGTTGAAGGCAGATGATAAAAGAAGAATAGACGCCTTTGAGATGTGGGTCTGGCGAAGGATGCTGAGGATAACCTTGAAACAGCGCGACGAACCAACATTTCAATTGTCAACGAAATACAGGAGCCAGTCAGGCTCAGTGTTTTATGCGAGAGACGCATTTCATGGTATTTTGGACACAAGACCAGGAGAGAAGTCAGAGATCTCGAAAAAGACATTCTCTTTGGTTTGGCCCAGGCAGAGGAAGATCTCCGATCAGGTAGTCTGACCTTATCAAAGCGTGATTGGGCTCTGTGCTAAGATGTGCTTCACAGGCACGAGATCGTGATAGATGGCGCACTCTATTTGGTGCAATATGGTTTTAAACGACTGAGACCTACTGATGATGATAACTCACTATACTAAACCAAGTCCAATGATGAAGTTCAAATTATTTTAGTTGGTTTTTATTATCTAGCCAAATTATAAAATTGTTACCTTCATGTTGAAAAAATATCTCGAACAGTTGGCTTGTTAGAAATGATTACAATCCAATTCTAAAACTATCAAATGAATTTTGCTCATAAGTGAACCTCTTTTTCCGAGTAGTTTAGGTCAATAAAGGGTAATGGTCGGTTTCTATCGAAAAATCTGACTGAAAAGTCACGTATTCGAAACATTTGTCGACGTTTTATTAAAACTTGTGATGTACGAGTGTAAGAGAAAAGAATATCATTTTGATAAATTTTAGTGCATGGGTCTTCTCAATTAAGATATTCGCAGAATTCGTTTTTAATTTGTAATTGTCTCGATGACTCCAATTAGTATTGACGGTAACCGAACCAATTTAAAAAGTGCACTTTTAAAATTAAAGATTCATTTGATTTCGTTTGTATGTATAAAGGATATATTATTTTGTCTTTGTGAAGACACATTGCATGAATATGATTTGTGTGTGTGTGTGTGTGTGTGTGTGGTGTGTACCTCGTAATACCTATGTATCCAACTACCTGCTGATGAATTCGCTGTGGCATAAATTTCATATCCTAAAAGTAGGTAAGCGGTGTCGATAATACGTTAAAAAACTAACGCGAAACGTTGTAAGGGAAAAAGTTAGCGGAATAACAACGAGGATACTTTTCAATCTGCAACATCCGTCCGTATTGTAAATGCAAACAAGTTGTTAATTCTCATTAATAATTCGCCAATATTATCGTTGATTGGTTAACGGTCGCGAACGTTTATTTGACAAGTTTATCGTCGAATATACACCACCGCGCCGCCAGCGTCGAGTGAAAAATAACAAAAATCTACGAGTGTCGAGTGAAGCAAACAGAAACAACAACAACAAAAAAAAAAATGAAACTGAAAAAATGAATAGCAATTAAATTAACGCGAACTAATCAAACGTTCGTTCGGGTGCTAAATAGTTGACATTACGGTACCGAAAATATTCACGTAGATGACTTTGTTTTTCAACTTTAAATTAACATCATGGTGTATAATAATAAAAACTAAAGAAAAACTTTACTATCTAGTTGTACATAGGTAGAGGTACTTAGCTTAATGTATTCTTATTTTTTACCCCTCTGATTTAATTTACAAAAACGTCCGTATAATGAAACGTCGCGCTGAGTCGCTTGTAGGTAACTACGAAAGTAATTTTTCGAATAATTCGTCGTCGAAGAATATTCATCTCGAGAGAAGTTTTTAATCTTTTTTTCTTTTGAAAAACATCACGTCGTGTTTTTAGCTTGCTACCATCTCAGCATACTCGATCGAGAAGCTGAAATATTGCTCAAAGGGTTGCTAAAATGCACGTACCTAGCTACCTACCCATAGAGGGGAAAGCTAGTGCTTTTGAATTGAACCAGTTGCGAACATATGAGTAGGGCATGTACTCGTATGTTTGTATTGTAAATGTGAAATACGCTGAGCTTGTTAATTTCTGTAAGAAATTTAGTCGAATCCCTCGATACGTATTAAAACACTTGAAGGACTAGCTGGTTACGCTTTCGAATGTTATTTATTGAAATTGCACTCCGGTCGAGTATAAATACAAATTCTCAATGAAGTAGGAAAGTTGCTATGAAAGCTGCTGCGTAGACTCCATAGTGTTGAGAATTGAGCTATCGATAAAGAATCGAAATTTTTCAAACGTTGGTTTATCTTTCCAAAAAAAAATCAGCCTCCCCGAACAACTGGAAGAAAAGAAACTCATTTCATGTCAAAATGATCCAAATCTAGCCTTAGGTCTTTTTATTTTGTTCAAGATTTTTTGCGAGGTCCTCTTTGTAGTCTAATAAAAGAAAACTACTTTATTTCGGTATTGACTTTTTAGGAAGTCGAAGGCAATGTGATGCTTGTAATTTTCGAGTCATTACTTTGATGACTCAAATCTCTCGATCCGTTAGATTTTTAATGAATCTGTTTGCACGGTTTTGTAAGTAATTGAAAGAAGATTCTAAATTTATAAGCAAAATTTTGAAAGCTTAAAGCAGAACTTTTGAGATGAAATGTTGACTTTTCATGATGAGCACAACGGTTGAAAGATCCCATTTAAAAATCTGGAAAAATTACTTCGAAGCGATCTCAATTTTTGAAATAGAATCTCTACAACCGTAGGGGGCACAGGGGGTTTCAATTTTGATCAAAGTTCAAAAAAAATGAAAAAGTGAAGTTATATACCGAATGTTATGAGTTCGAGGACGCTAACTTACTTTTTGATTCCCCCCCCCCCCCTCCACCAGCATCCCTCCCCAAGTGCCTTCTTGGCTACCATAAATGTGGAAAATTTTTTAAAAAAGATCGAAACAGCATGTGACATATTGATTCCTACCAATTCGACACTGCTGAGTGCTGAGCTTGAATATCAAATGTTTTTTTTAAATGCAACCTCCCCCCCCCCTTTATACCCATTGGAGCATTTCAATTTTAGGTTTTTTTCGGAAATTGGAAGAGGGTATGGGAAAAAAGTTGTAAAATTACGTCAAATGAACGTGGTAAAGATTTGGGGTCTCCAACTTGGCCCTTACCCCCACTCTCTTTTGATTTGAGATTTCGAAAATTTTCATAAAAAACCGAACAAAAAAAACTTTTTTTTTTTAGATTTTTTTTTTGGTGTAAACGATTCACAGTAAACTCATAAGACTAAAAGGAAGGACTTTTCACAATTTTTTTGCTTTTCAAAAGTTACAAAATTCTGTTCAAAAATGGAAAAAATCAATTTAAAAAAATTTTTTCAAGGCAATGAAGTAAAAATACGAAATCTCATATAACTTTTTACGACATAATAAATAAACGTTTTTTTTCTAGCTTTTTCACTTCAAAAAATTTGAAATATTTGATTTTTTTTTATTTTTAAACATGGTTTTGGAACTTCTGAAAAGCTAAAAAAATTACAAACGTTTTTTTCGGTTCTCATGTGGTCTACTATGACACAATATTGCTCCAAAAAAAAATCGAAAAAATAAATTTGTTTTTTGATTTCTCATATAAATTAATTAAGAGGGAGGGGAGGGGGGTAAGGGCAAAGTTAGAGACCTAAAAATTTCACCACGTTCATTTGACGTAATTTCGCAACTTTTTTTCCATACCCGCTCCAATTTGCGAGAAAATCCTAATACCCACATTCGTCAAATTTTTGACAATTTTGAGGCTGAATTTGGAGCACGGTCGAGTTGAATCGTAAAAGTAGGTTGGTTTTCAATATCGACAGTGTCGAATTAGTAGAAATCGACACGCCTTGCATTGTTTTATTATTTTTTCAAAATTTTCTCATTTTTATGGTAGCAAAGAAGAGGGGGGAGAGGGGGTGCATCGAGGAGACGACTTCAAAAGTTTACTGTGTCAATCAATCATTTCACTAACGAGAAATGCAATAAAAAATGAACGAGGATTTAGAAATAAAATAGTTTAAATTCTTTACTTGAAAAATTTTCCTGGAAATATTTTTATTCGTTTTTTCATTAATAAGGAACGCTTGTTGTTCGCTTTCATCTTCGAAAAAAAAAAAAAAAAAAAATGTCAAAGATTTGGTTGAAAATTACTCGGAATTACCATCACTTTGCTGATCATCGAAATTTTCCATTTTCAGGGCGTAAATTTCCGTTATAATATCACGATCGATCGAACGAATGAACGTAATTATTCGATTAGAAAAAATTCCACTTCAACGTTTTTGCCATTTGGTAACGTTGTGTTGCGGTGAAAATTTTCAATTAAATTGAAAAATAAAAAGGCATACGCCGCGACGGCCGCCAAAGCTTATTTATTGTACCTCGCGTTCGATGCGACTCGACCTTGAATTAGCTCGTGTCATTTCCAGTACTCGGCAATTTTAAATTACATTTTATTATCGTTATACTGGTATTTTTACGAGATGAATGGCGACTTTGCCGAACGCAGAGTAGACGTCGTTGCGTTGGTTGTTTATTAAAAATCACGACGACGACGACGACGACGCGGGCCATTTTGACGTAGTAAAGTGCAGGATGGAAACGAAGAGCTGTGCAGGCGAGTCAAATATATACGAGACAAAAATTAATTACAAAGCTGTCGTACTGCGAGTAGTATTATGTACACAGAGCGAAGAAGGATGCTGGCGAGAGAATCAACAATAAGACGAAGAAGAGGAGAAAAAAACAAGCCTCGGTTCGAAACTGCTGCGTGTTTTTCCCATCGCGCCCTCTTCATCGGTACTAGAATGTTTTTGAAAATGAAAAATAGCCGAATCCGTCAAACTAGCACAAAACTGAAATTAAATCGCTGTATAGTAAAATGTTATACGAGCGTGTTGCGAAGATTTCGTACGTATGTATGTGCAGTGTATGTACAATTTCCATATATGTATGTATTGTAAATAGTAGGTAAGTACAGCGTGTTGTGCACGAAGCCTACTCGCGTACGTAGACGTGCATTGCGGAATATTATATACGTACAACAATTTATGTACGTGCAGTATAAGTTTTTACGCGTACCGGTGTTTTTTGACGTTTCGTAGCGAACGTAGCGAACGTAACGAACACAATTTGGTGGAAGGCTACACGAAAAAACCCTCCTAGGCGTTTGTTGTAGGTAGGTAGGTAGGTAGGTAGGTAGATACATACATAAATTTATAACAGCGAAAATAAAAAGGACGCAGAGGAGAGCGAGAGAGAGAGAGAGAGAGAGAGAAACGAAACCGTGTAATCCCTTGTTTTTACCAGCTTCAGCGCGAGAACACGAACGCGAAAATTTTAACCGGTGTACTGGATAAATTAATTAGACAAGTCGCTGGCCTAGCCATAAAATTATACCGATGCCGCCAGGTGTATAAATAAATAGGCAGTCCGTTACACACCTACGTAATATTGTATGTGCTTATCTATAAGGGGATATCTAAATTCAGAATTTTACCTACAGATTGGAAGGCACAACAAATTGGTATTTGTTTCGCCTCGAGCTTTGCGCCAAATTTCCGATTATTATGTATTTTCAAATTAGCTATGTGGTCGTGATAGGAGCGAGTTAACCCTTCCCCGCAACACTGTTCTTTGCACCAGCTACCCGCTACGTGTGTCTCTCTATTGGTTGATGTGTACTCTCTTCCTCTTCCTGCTGTGTGCAAATTACCTTATAAATTATTTATTTATTATTTCGTATTCAAATTTTTGATCGATGAATCCTTGTGTTTTTTTTTTTTTTTTTTGTTAACAAAGGTGTGTAAAAATTGTGAAGGGATTTGGAAACGTTACAGTGTTGCATAATGTAATGGTTTTCAAATGTATTCAGATTATTTGAAATTTTATTAGTTAAAATTTAATTTACGAGGATGAGAGTTGAAGAGTATGATGGATGTGGAAATTTTAAAACCATGAAATTTTGCATCTAAATTCTATGTGCCAAGTTTTGAGCTTAGTGGTTCAATATGATGTTCAAAAATTTATGTATTTAATTGACACGTAAAAATTTACGTTTTTCTTTCAATGCGCACCTTCATGGACAAATTTTGAACATTTATGCAAATTAAACGGAAAAAAAAATTCATCAGAAATCAGTTAATTATGATTTGTAAACGGGTGTTCGTCCCCTTCTGCCCCCCTCAAAAGATTACGACGATTAAAAAGTTCTGATTTATTTAAATTCAGTACAAAACATAAGTTCAGAGTATCAATGTATGTATTTCGCTCAGTGTTTATCACGTTTTCGTCATTTTATCCCATATTTTAGGCATGTTTTCATGTTTTTCAAAAATTTGTCTCGAATTTTGGCAAATTTTCTCATCTTGAACGCATTTTAGTTAATTTTTTCCAGTTTCAATTATTCTTCACTGTTTCTTTTCATATTTTTCGTAAAAATGATTTTTTTTTTTTACTTTTAAACTATTTGAGCAATTTTTTTCTCGTTTTCCTCAATTTTTTACAACATTTTCCCCGCATTTGTTGCGCAAATTTTCATATTTTTCAACATTTTTTCGCTGTTTTTAGTATTTTTTTTTTTTTTTTTTTTTTTTTTTTTTTTTTTTTTTTTAAAATTTTTTTCCCTTTTTTTTTTTTTTTTTTTTTTTTTTTTTTTTGTATTATTATTCGTTTAGTCGATTTGTCAACTCCATTATAAGCAATTAATTCTTCACGATTTTTTTACATGTTTTTATGCGATTTCCGATTAATTTTTTAGATCATTAGAAGTATTTTGCCAAATTTCCAACAGCTATTAATTATTTTATTTTTATGTTTTTGATAAAAATATTCTTATTTTTTAATTTAATTTTACTTTTGCACAATGTGATCAATTTTTTGGGCGTGTTTTTTGTATTTTTATAGGATTTTTCATCATATTTCAGTTGAATTTTCATATCGTTCGACACTGTTTTGTGATTTTGTGTAAATTTTCTATATTTCTACGCACTTTTGTCAAATTTTCAGTTACTTTCATAATGTATTTTCATGCTTTCGGTGAATTTTCTAATTTTTTTAATTCCTCCTCTCGAATTTTTCCGTCCTGTTTTTGCTCGTTTTTGTAAATTTTTTTACTCAGTTTTCAAACATTCTTCTAAATTTTTTCATCTTTTTGCAAAGTTTTTCGTTTTTTTCCACTTTTTTCGTAATTTTTGGTATTATTTTTTTTAACTTTTTACGATTTTATCAAATTTTCCAATATTTTTTTCGCAATTATATTTTTGTATTTTCGATAAATTTGCTTATGTGCATTTTTTTTTCATTTTTGCCCAATTTTATCAATTTTTTTGGTCCATTTTTACATTTTTCATGTTTCTTTAACATATTTCAGATGAATTTTGCATGTTACACTACACGTTTTTGTAATGTTGCGTAGATTTTCTCTGTGTCAACTTATTTTTGTTAAATTTTTAATAATTCTTTAATTTTTAATCGTGCACATGTTTTCGGTAAATTTTCTTATTTTTCAAAAATCTTCCCAACTATGCTGCCTGTTTTACACGTTTCTGTCAATTTTTTCCTCAATTTCTAAAAACTTTTCGCTTTTTTTTATGTAAATTTTCATATTTTTCAAATTTTTTTTTCGTGATTTTCGGTAATTTTTTGTTACAGTTTCAAATTGTATTTTTCGCAATTTTTTCCATATTTTTGATCAATTTTCTCATTTTTTTAATACTTTTTCACAGCTTGTTTCAATTTTTCTGAGTTTTTACACGTTTTATTTTTTCATTTTTTTGGCAAATATTTTTAACGTTTTTTTTTTACAATTTTCAGCAAAACTTTTTCACTTTTTTACATTTTTGTCGAATTTTTTATTGCTTTTTTCCACAATTTTTCACGGTTTTTACTCATATTTTTGGTAAATTCTCGCAAATTTTACGCATTTTTGCTATTTTTTTCGGTATTTTTCATAAGTTTTCACAATTTTTTCTCAATGGCGTGGAGGGGGAGTTTCATGTTTTCACTCGACGGTTAATTTGATAACTTATTACGATTGATCTAACATTCAACATGTTTTCAATGCTGTACTTTTTTTCAAATTTCAGTTCTTTTCACCCCTCTCACCCCACATTTTCTAGACCTGTTAGAATTTTCACCATAGATGAAAATCCGCCCTTGGACGAATCTGTCAATGATATGATTTGAATCCATTGCAAACCAACGCCTGTCACAAGCATTACTTCACCCGATCGGTAATTTGCAAGTTAATAGAATTGCCTACTCGGTTCGCCGCAAAAACGCTTCTCATCAAACCTCACAATATTGCAAATGAGAACCGAATGCACCGATTTGAAATGGGCTGATGGGTTGGAAAAAAAGTGTCTTCATCAGTTTGACTTGTGAAGTTTTTTATGGGAGGGGAAAGAAGGTGGGGAGGGGGGGTTGTCAGGGTCAGTTGAATATTTTAAATTTTGAAATAGTGTTGAAAAATATTTGAAACGTGGTGCAAGAGTAGCGAAAAAATGGCGAGCTTACCTCGAAATTCGTCAGATTAAACTCCCTCCCCTCCCACCTTAAAGGAAACAACTTTGTTTGGTTCCTCAACGAGTTTCATTTTCCTCGGGGACGAATTCGGTTTGAAATAGCGTCGGATCGAGAGAGAGAGAGAGAGAGGGGGGGGGGGTCGTAAACCAAAGTTGAAATAAAAATAAAATCGTACTTCGATCAGGATATCAGGTACATCTGCCTTTAGAGGAGGACTCGTAAGTGTGTCCGCATTAGGTGAATTTTTGTGCCAAAATTAGCATAATGTACGGTTGTCTAGGTGCGTGCACTCGTTCAGTGTGTATTTAAAGGTAGTATAGGTTAATACGAGATCGAATTGAGAAGGAAAGCGGGGGGAGGGGGAAAAGGTTGAAAAAAATAACCGCCGGAATTGAAGTAGAAAAAATATGTCGGTTTTTATGGCGGTTTGTTGATTACGCTAGCGAATTTCACCCTGACTGTGTGCTGTAGATGTACCGTAGTCCATCGGTCGTTACCACCTCACCGCGTGGCTTATAAGTTGGGACCTTTTTCGGTGCAACGATGCGACGGGTACGCGAAGAGGAGCAAATGCTACACGAACAGTACACCGCGTATGTGGAGTTAGCATAACCGTAGAACGGCGGTGGAGGAAATGATATCCTGCATGTAGCGCAGATTAAGATCGTAGAAGTTGGCCCGAGAGTGTTATTCGTATTTATGCATGTTAATACGCGAGCCATAGCTGCAGAGAGAGAGATAGAGAAAAAAACAACCAACCGTAGAATAGGCTGCGGTTGGGAGGGGGTGAGCGGGGGGTTAGAACTGCGTTAGGGCAGCGATGAGAGAAGAGAATTACAGCGATGGAGTCCGTAAATGTAAGCAAGCCACGTTGTTATATCGCTAAACCGGAATAACACGTTTTTCCTTTTTGCGGCTATCTTTGGCGAGGTTTTCCGTTATAACGAAAAACACCATTTTGCGATGGCAGACGATCCCCCTCCCCCCTCCGCCCTCCGCCGGTCGTTAGTAGTTGAAATGCGAGCAACATGCGGAGCCAGAGATGAGGGTGTGGACAACGGACGTACCGCACGACGAGGGAAGCTGCAAAACTAAAAAGTAAATATATACCGAACGTATCTTGGAAAATTGTTTGTATCTGTGTGTTGTTAGGTTGTGTTTAAATATGTATGTATTTGTAATGTGTGTATTTGTATGTATTCGATGCTGTGGGTATGAATGTTGTGTGTGCGATTGTGCGTACGTTATTTACTTACTTACTCGACTCGAGAAGTACGAGTATATGCGTGGTTGGATGATGGTTGGTTGGTTGGTGGCGAGCTTGATGCTGCCAGAAATGAACGACGCAATTAAGATGATGCATTTGAGCGAGCAGACACGAACACGAAAAGGCGAAAAATGAGTATTTTGACGGCGAGATATGCATGTTGACGAGCATTCTAAATAAACACCACCATGTAAGAGGATGGGCAAGGTACGGGGAAAGTTTCTTAAATCTCGAACTATACCGAGTCGAACATCGTGGTCGTATTTTAAACATATCCTAGTGGAAAAGTATACGTACGAATACTCGGCTATAGGAATAAGGTATACATACGTACGTATTGAAGATGACAATACGTACATAATATGTGGAACTTTTTGCGTGATGAGCTTTTGCGGTTAAACTGTCGTCTCTTTTGCTGGTTAATTTAACGTTAACGAGCGACGAAGAAATTTAACTTTTGTGTTTACATAATTCTTACTATTTCGCTGCTGGTAAAAGAGTACATTATCGAAAAGACGAAGCAACGCGATAATGACGACGTCGTCGTCGTCGTAGTCGTCGTCGTCGTCGTTGAAAACTGCTGAAAATGAAATTTTCCACTAAAGGTGTTTATTCAACAGTTCGCAGCGACTTTGAATGTGCTGCAGGGAGAAAAAAAGATACGTTGGTGACTGCCTACGCCATGTTTTTTTATGCTACGCGGTTACCGTAAACGATTTCAAATAGACTGAACCATAAAAGCGGATTCTACCAAAGTGTGTTGTTACCTTTGGTAAATCATACACAGTACGCATATCCCACGCGAAAATTTTTCATTGTGCTGTTTCAGCCCATCGATGTAGTATTTGCAATGCCAAAAATTGACATAGGCTACGTCAAGTATCTAATCGAGCCGGATACTGTTCGCTGGTGGTATTTTTTGCCTTTCTCTAACACACATCGACTACAATTGTTCAAAAGTATTAAATATACTGCGCCTACGATCGGATTTTAGTGATAATGTTTCGCATAATCACTGCTGAAAAAAAGTTAAATTAAAATTGGTAGAAAGAGATAAAGAGTAGTGAAAGTTTTAAAAATTTTGATTGATTTTTCAACCTATTGATAGAAAAATAAAAGGCTAGGTATAAATTATCCGTAAATCGAGGCCCCCTGAGTAATTAAAATTCAGTAAGATCAGTTTTTGAAAATTTTTCACCTTGAGAAATCAATTTGAAAACGCCTCTCTTCCTGTCACCACCTCAATTGATCTGTGATATTAAAATTTGATATAAGGGTTCCTCGAAGTATTGTTACGCAATGTAGACCTTTTATCATCGAATCACTTCTCGTGATACCTACACACTTCACATTTGTCTGGCAATAAAGGCGTCAACGCGGTGTTTTAATAGGAGGGAGGGGGAGGGGGGGGGTGATATTCTAAAAATGTATCCGAAAAATAAACACGTATTCAAATACAGCGATCTTAAATTAGTAACGGATGTTAATGTCAATTCACTTTTCACATTTTAAAAATTTTAACCATGAAGGGGAGGGGGTAGAGGAGTCGAATCAAAAAAATAAGCCTATATTTAAACTTAGCGTCCACGTCACTTCAATTTTTACAATTTTTCGAAATTCGACCCTACTTAAGGACACCCTTATGTCCGCTGAGAGTGTCGAGCCTCCATTTTGACAGTTGATTGGTTGAAATTATCATAAAAAGTCCTCTTCGCGGTAATTTTTTCATATTTTTACATGAAAGCTTTCAATACTTACGCTCATTAGGAAACGTTGAGCTTTCGTATCAAACAAACTTTGCTCGCCAATTTCGACTGATCTTTTAATTTCCTACAAAACGCGTAAACGGATTTATTTTAATTGCAACCAAACGCAAAATATGTGCCTCAAAGTTGAGCTGTTTGACCGAAGAGTTTAAATTGTTCGAAAATTGTTTGTCAAAGTTACTTCCATCTCCCACCCCATTGAAGGGAAGGGGTAAGGCCAAAATGACGGTGTGATTCGTGCAGCCGATAACCGAGAGAAAGGAACCAGGGCAAGGGCTGTAAAGTTGAAAATAAATGTTACATTTTTAGCCTAGTTTTCTGGGTCATATTGTTAACGAAAACCAGCTTATTACAGTCTATCGACCTACGGTAGATGAGGTGGGGGAGGGGGTGAGTATCAACAAAATCGGCATTGGGGTGTTAGAAGACCATTTCGACTGTTTTTGGTCTTATTAGACGCTTATGTTTTCTGTTTGATTTTTTTTTTGTGAAACTAGAAATTATTTCCACCGCTTAATATTTGACTAAAATCGATCGAGTTTGAGAAACAGGTTTCCATTGACGGTGCCTTTGATAATCTGCAATGAAAATTCGGTTATGCCCAAATTTGGGAGAGCGGGTGCTGAGAGAGCTAAAATCGCAAATATTGTTATTTCTTGAGCCAATCAATAAACAATCGAAAACTGTACAACATATTCAAAATACAGCCTCTAATGGTCTTACAGGAGGGGTGATATGAGGTCACCCCCCCCCCCATTGACCTCGAAAAAGGGCTGTTCCTTATATATTTATCCTCCAAATTGAATTAGAAAGTTGAAATTTGGTATTCAGATTTAGTAGGGATCTTATATCTGTCTTTTGGTAGCATCGACTTTTCAGCCTCATTGTGCTCCCTCCTCCTTCAGAGCTCCAAAAATGTAGTTTTTTGGTAGGTTTTTATTTTTTTATGAGTTTGTTCCTTCTATATATCTCCCCTCCCCCCCCGTATTTCAAATTGGGCTAGGTAGTTGAAATTTGGTGTGTAGATTTAGTATAAGTCTTAGATGTGGTTTTTGTTGGTATCGACAGTTTAGCCCCATTGCCCCCTCATTTCCCCACCACTAATTAAGAAAAATTCGCATAATTATAATATTTCACGAAAAGTAGGCTGAAAAAAGCAATGCTTTTTTTTGTTTTTACGTGAAATAAACACTACGCGAACTTGAACTCAAAACTGAAATTTTAAAACTGACCTGTAACTTTGTTCAGTTCCACTTTCAGAATTTCAGTTTCGACGGTTTCTGTTTTGGCTATTTTTTTTGGATTTTTCATTACAATTTCGGTTATAGTTTCAGTTTCAGTTTTCACAGTCCTGAAACGAAGTGGCGAAAAAATTTAAAAAATAAAAAGAAAGACCCGAAGTGAGATTTTATTGATATAACGTGAAATGAGAAAATTCAGAGTGTCTAAATGATTTGAAAATGGGGAAAGAAGTGAAAAATTCGTTAAATTAGGTAGAAAAATTATTCAAAAGTAGTGAAAAATTGAGAAACTGTGCCTTTCGACGAATCTTTCGTTTATTAATTTTTGAACAACTCAAAAACATCATTTTTTTTACCTGAAGAATTACTTTACTCGATCGGTAATGTGGAAGTTAATAAAATTGCCTACTCGATTCGCCGCAAAAACACGTTCCACCAAACTTATTCGAAATTGTAAAGAGAACCCACGCACTCGGAATTTAGTAAATTCCACCTCCGCTCTGCATTGCAAACATCAAATAAAAGCTTCCTGCTTACAGTGGCGGTAGCCAGGACGGGGGGGGGGGGCAAAAGATTTACTGAAGTTCGAAAATTTTCAAACATTGCTGAATTTAAATGCGAAGCTTCATAAAACCTTTACGATTTTCGAAAAAAATGCTGTTATTGGTGGGAAAAAAATCACTTTTTAGCCTGATTTTCTGTGCCATAATATCAATGAAAACCAGCCTATAACAGTCTATCAACCAACGAAGGATGGATGGTGGGTGGGGGGTGGGGGGAGTATCAATAAAATCCATTTTAGGGTCCTAGAAGACCATTAAGACGATTTTTAGCCATGTCAGATATTTATTTTTTT
>FIZR01008758.1:0-16678 GCA_900060175.1 Ferrisia virgata
AGAGAGAGAGAGAGAGAGAGAGAGAGAGAGAGAGAGAGAGAGAGGGAGAGCTATCATACGCAGCTAAGTATATTTACGAGCTTCATTCTTACCACCTGCCTACACGTTCAAGGTGATGATGATATGCCGACTATGTAACTGACCTACCGTTAAAATAAAATTCAACGTCAGGTGTATATACTCGAATAAGCACGTTTTAAACGTATCCTATCTACCCTATATATACATATATACTTTTTAAATAAGAACGATGACCTTATATTCGTTTAATAAAACGTCTATAACCAAAGTACATACGAGCTGAACGAGTAAACTGAATAATCAAACGATTGAGCTCAGGTTAAGATGATGATTCATCCTTCGTCGTCGGTGCATAATGCGTATGGAAAATGAACGCTGATACGAGTTGTTCTGCTTAAATATGTGCATCTTGCAAAATAACATTGCGCTGAGAAAAATCTTCTTAGGCATTTTGAGGATATTGGGAGGAGGAAGAATCTGCTGAATAAAGTAAATAGAAGTTGGTACTTGGTACCTATACGAATCTTCTAATTGAAAACAAAATTTACGATACTTTTTCAACGATCTTTAGAAGATCATAACGCAAAAAAAAAAAACAAAAGAATCGCTTTCTAATCAACATTCAGGATGACTAAGCAGTCCAAACCCCAAAAAGGCACATCGAGGGCCCTTACTGACTGTACACACCTAATTTCAACTTCCCAGACCAATTTGGAAAGGAGTTATGCCAGGAACAAAATCTAGAAATGAGAAAAAACCACCAAAAAACCACAAATTCAAAACTGTGACGAGGTGCAATGGGGCTGAAAAGTCGAGACCTCCAAAAGGCGCGTCTAGAGTCCGTACTAAATGTACATGCCAAATTTCAGCTTTCTAGATCTATTTGGAGGAGAGTTATGCGAGGAACAAACTCAAAAAATGAAAAATATAAGAAAACCGGACCAAAACAACACATTTCCGGGCATGTGAAGGGGTAAAACGGGGCTGAAAAGTCGAGACTCCCAAAAGCCACATCTAGAGCCCCTACTGAATGTACATATCTAATTTCAACTTCCCAGCCAATTTGGAAGGGATTTATGCCATCAAAAATGAGGAAAAAACGACCAAAAAACACAAATTTAGGATTGTGACGAGATGCAATGAGGCTGAAAAGTCAACCCCCCCCCAAGGCACATGTAGCGTTCCTACTGAATGCACAAACCAAATTTCAGCTTTCTAGCTCTATTTGGAGGAGAGTTATGCGAGGAACAAATTCAAAAAGTGAGAAAAATAAGAAAATCTTATCAAAGAACCACATTTTCGGGGGGGGGGTGCAATGAAGTAGACATCTAGTGCTCCTACCGAATGTATATACTGAATTTCAACTTCTTAGCTCATTTTGGTGGGAAGATAGGGGAGGAACAGCCCTTTTTCAAGCTCAAAAAGTGGAAAATCCTTCATATCTTCCTTCTTAAATGACAACTTTTCGATCCTCTATCGACTGACTCAAAAAGGAACAATTTTTGTATTTTTGGCCCCTCGACAGCACCCATTATGGGACAAAGAAGCGTTCAGCGATTGAAATACTTGATCAGTGGTAGGAGTAGAGGTACTAGATATTACAGTGAATAGCTAAAACCTCTGAAAAACTTATCTAAAATCCCTACAAAATCTACAACCAAATTTTGACCCACCTGCTCAATTTTTTAGGAGACCTTTGTATAAGAAGAATTTGAAAAATAACAAAACAGGCTTGAAAACCCACTTTTTCAGCACTACGAGGCGTTGTAATGTTGCTAAAAATCCGAAAGCCCTATAGGCACATCTAAGACACCCCTCCCCTCCTCACTAAATCAGCTTATTAAATTTCAACCCACTAGCTCAATTTGAAGTGGAAATATGGATAGGGCAAATTCGATAAATAACGTGATCCTCTCAAAAAAAAAAAAAAAACTACTTGTTCCCGTCTGTAAGAGGGGAGTAATAACGCTAAAATGTCAAAACACGTATAATACGTATCAGGGACCTTTACTACATGTGCATGCCAAATTTCAACTTCTTAGCTCAATTTAGAGGAGACTTATGGGAAAGACAAACTTGGAAAACGACTAAAACTACCCAAAAGAATGGTTCTTGACCTTCTACTCTTGCCATCATTTCGAAACATCGGCGAGACGTTTTCATTCAACTTCACCAAGTAAATTCGGGCACTGCGATGAAAAAAAAAATGTCCCTCATAACCACAAAACCTTGAATAAGCAGACCGTACAATTTTGAACGATTAAAAATTAAAATTACTGAATAATGCACGCCATGTGCATACATATAGGTATATTTACCTAATATTGAGAAAAATTTCACTTTTACTGCGTTAAATCAATCAACACGAAACGACAGGCTAGACTTCTTATGCAGGTTATTGCCAGCACATACTCGTATCAGTGGACATGCCTTAATATGAAAATTTGCACTCGTGCTAGCCACGATCGCACTGAAAGTGCATAATAACCGAGACAGTAACGTTGAAAATTACTTACTGGGAATTTTTTTTTTTTTAATATATTTAAAATACAGGTAGATAGTTAAGTACAATATGGAATAAATAATGAATATGGAAAATATATTATAGAAGGAAAAAAAAATCTACCTACGTAAGTTAATAGACTTTTTTTTCTTTCCTACTTTTAAGTCATGGTCTGAAGTACCAAGGTTAAGAATTTCTGTCATAAAACTGCACGATTTATTACATTTTTTGTTTCTCTATTTTACCTCACTCTAACATGAATATTTAGTTGATGCTGAAAAAGAAGAAAGAGAAATAGCAAAATAACTGTCATTGAAAGTGAATTAAAATTTCATTTTCAAAGAATAAATTATTAACCATGCAAAAAATTCAACTTACAGATAAGTTGGCGAATAAATAATTTTTTTCAAATAATGCATATTTCAAAGAGAATTGGCATGTTCACTTTAATTGTAAAAATGACTATATTAAATGATTTGTTATCTTACAGAAAAATATAGTAATTTATTTTAATTTTTTGTATGTGTGTTTCAGGTATGTACCTATGAACCAAACAAATGCACCATTTTAGCTTATTTTTCGTTAGTTTTCCTCATTAACAAGGTTCGGTGAGTAAATAATGAGTATTTGCTGCAATTTTAATTATATTTTTTTTTCTCGAACGAAAATATTTAGTCTAGCCAAACTGGCATTAAACAACGGAAAAATTTATAGCCACGCTGATACTTATTCGTCCTCAATATCCACATTTCCGCCCTAAAAAACAGGGTTTTTACCAATAACTTTGCCTAACTTTGTTTCTAAACGTGATGGAGAAAAAAAATCGAATCAAAAAATGTAGCTCGTTAAATTTCCAATAAAAAAGATTTCTACATATTTTTTTCGAAAATCGATTGAAACACTTTAAAATCAGCTTGAAAAGGACACGTTATACGCTAACCTGATGTTCCGCGTGATGTTTCTATTGCGCCGCGAGAGCCAGCGGCCAATGTTCGTAGACACGCGAGCTCGATTCTCTTTTAGCATATCTAAACAGGGGGGCGTGTCAAATTTACCTTTTTTTGGAAATCTGAAAACGAAGGGGTTATAATTGTTGCAAAATGACTTCAAAATGATGTGGTAAAAATTTTAGCTTAGTCTAAAGAACTGACTCAAAGTTCAAAACTTTTCAAAAAATCGAAAAAAATTATTTTTGAAAATTAAAAAAAAAACGGATTGATTACACATATTTAAACTCAAAATAGTCGTTGGTAGCAAGTTTTTAGCTTTGACCATTTTTTAAACGATTTTTTTTTTTAAATATTACATTTTGCGTTTTGTTACAATTTTCTGACCCCCCCCCCCTCCGAAATGAATGTAGGCCATCAGCTTTAGATGGTTAAATGTATTATTTCAATTTTACTTCCCATAGTCGATTTGGTGTTGAATCAGAAGATAATATCATTGATCCCACAGTCAGATAGTTATGAGAGCTACGATGAAAATAAATCTATTTAATAAAATTAAAGTAATTTTAAAATATTACATGTATATCGTATCTTTATTCAAACAATAAGTACTTTAACACGAGGTATCATAGCATTTAGTCCATGTAATTTGTTCAAGTATGGTGCAAGAGAATCGAGCCCGGGTGTCTACGAACGTTGGCCGCCGGCTCTCGCGACGTGATAGAAACATTACGCGGAACATCACGTTGGCGCATTAACGCCTCCTTTCCAACCTGATTTTAAAACGTTTTAATCGATTTTCGAAAAAAATATGTAATAACCTTTTTTGTCGGAAATTTAACAAGCTACAATTTTTGATTCGATTTTTTTTCTCTATCGGATTTAGGAACAAAGTTAGGCAAAGTTATCGATGAAAAACCTATTTTTGGGACAAAAATGACGATATTGGGGACGAAGCACTAGTCCTACTTCGGATACGTTGTTTTGGGGTATGCTGTGCTACAATACTGTGAAAAAATTTTGGTGATAAACTTTTCCATTATTTCGTCATTTTTTATACTAATTTGATTTTTTATACATTTGTTCTCTACCACGTATTTTTTTATGGGAATTTTTACTTTATTTTCTGTTTCAAAAAGAAAAAAATCATTCACTGTCTAGATTGAAAAACGAAAGTCAATTTGAATCTATCGTAGAATTTTTTTACACAATATTTCTTCAACTTTCTTTCACCGAAAGGTTTTCTCACAGTCAAACTAATATCCAATTCGGGCTACTTGTAACCAAACAATGTGTGATCAATTTTACGCGGATGAATTGCACACATATGTACCGTGTATGCAATTTCTAGATTAAAAACTTCAAAAATTACTTATTCATCGAAACCAGACGATGCGACAGTGAAATTTACCTACGTCGAATAGCTTTATTAATATTATAACGTCCAATCACTTTATTGAAAAAAAATTCAACCTACATAAATTGGTAGGTATTAAAAAATAAGGTACGTCTACATACATAGACATACCAGTAACTATGAAACAAACACATGATTATGCGAAATTTTCGTACATGGCGACCGAATCCGATACCTGTCAAAGACGACAAACACTTGTACGAGTAATTTAAATCACGTGTGCTGCGAGTTTAAATATATACCAATCATTCATTCTTTATTTACAATGTAGCTGAATTTACATACTGTAAATGTACGTTTACGAGTGAAAATTCGCAATCACGGTTTACAGGGCCGCCAATCAAACACATTGTGAATAGTTGAAAGGTAACGAGACGATCAATTAACAACGTTTACAATATTCGTATGAATAAGAACTAACTGACTCGTAACAAGCAAGTAGTCTCGAGTCTTGACATAGTCATCACAGTCTAGCTATAAAAGAACAGGAGGAAGGCATCATGTGCGAACAGGTTGGCTATAGAGTATAGATAGTTAGGCATAGAGATACCCACGTTTGTAAAACTTTTATTGGCGTAATTTTTAACAACTCGTTACGATTGAATTTGTCTTGCTTCGACCGAATTTTCAATTACGATGAAGGTTGCACTGGTACGCAACCAGGCGTCAATGTAGAATTTTTTTCATATATTATAGCAATTATTGTTAAATTTTTTACGGTGTGAAAAAGTGTATAAAATTTTCTTCATTTTCGAAAATTTACTAATTTTATGAGGATGGCAGGAGGGTGCAATGAATCAGGAAAATCTAAATCGCCAAATAATACACCTAATACCTCTAAATAAATCTACGTGCCAAAAAAAAAACCTCTCAAGTTGGCACAATTTAAAGGAGAGAAATGAGCAGAACCGTCGCTTTTCAAGGTCAAAAAAAAATGAAACCTCCATATTTCTAACATTTTGTACAACATTGCATTCTGCATAAATTGGCTCAAAATCGAACAATTTTTGTTATCTTTGTACTTTGTCATCCCCTCCTACAAATTTGGCCA
Organism: Ferrisia virgata; assembly: GCA_900060175.1. Classification (NCBI taxonomy): domain Eukaryota; kingdom Metazoa; phylum Arthropoda; class Insecta; order Hemiptera; family Pseudococcidae; genus Ferrisia; species Ferrisia virgata. The sequence continues at coordinate 5,940 of FIZR01008758.1, forward strand.
TAAATGAATTCTGACCCAAGATCATCCAAGCTAATAAATAAGTAATCTATTAGCAAACTAAACATAATGGTCAAATTTGAGCAATTTTGGTCGGTATTGAGCTGAGTAAATGATTTTAGTGTTAGCGAGCGTGATGAGCAGACTAAACATATGACTTGGACATGTCCCAAAATCGTTCCAATGCTCTTTCACGATCTTAAAATGAATTTTTTTGATACCTCCTCTCCTCACAATCTGTAGATTGATATAATGCAATAGCCTGGACGATAAGACGTAGAAAATCAGGCAACCCCCTCTCCTCCCCGACTGGAGAGAATACTTGAGTGGGCAGAATTTCGCTTTCTTTGGAAATCTGCAAACAGCACGACATAGACAAAGTCATAATAGTTGTAAAATGACTTCAAAATAATTTTTTCAACTCGCAAAACTGACTCCAAATTTCACTAATTTTTAAAAATCAAAAAAAATTGAAAGCGACATTTTTTTTTCTTTTTCCAAAAATGGAATTATTACACATATTTATACCAAAAATTATCATTATAAGTAAATTTTCAACATTTTTCTCTATTTCGGCGGGTTTAAAAATTGCCATTTTTGGGGGGTTTTTTCACGATTTTTTGAAGAACTACGAAGGTAACTTTTTTTTTTGAGAAATTCCCAGCTGGAATAGATGTAGAACATCACTTTTAGATGATTAAATGCACAATTTTACCTCTAATAGACAATTTTTCAACCGCACTCAGCAAAAATTTGTTTAACATCGAAAAACTGCTTTTTTGAAAAAACTATGCGAACCTTTGAGCCACAGTTTTGCAAGTTAAAAAAATGACGTTGGGAAGTTGAAAATTTTACAAAATTTTTATGAGTCACTTTGGCAACCATTGTGACCCGCAACGTTTGAAGATTTACAAAATTTGGTCCTTATGAATACCTATCTGTATATTTAGCCGTGTTGTAAGATTGCTGCGCAGAAGGGGAAGGGGGAAGAGGGTCTGAGTTTTTTTTTGTATCAAGTGAAATGTTAATTTCGCATAAATTCTCGAACACATCGAGATTCAAGTTTTGAAAAAATTATACTTTTAATGAACAAAAAATGCATTTTTTGATTTTTCAATTGCAATTTGATTTCAAAAAAAAAAGAAGCCTTTCAGCTGATTTGAATTTAAATTTTGTTATTTTTTAAATTTTAAATCAATTTATAGCAAAATTTTTAACTACAAGATTTTATAAATTTTACGACCATTTAAATCGATTTTAATTTTTTTCTTAATAATTTTCCTGATGCTTTGATCATTTTTCTCAAAATTTCAGCATTTTATGATTTCTATGGTATCGAGCATACACATAGAAAAGCGGGGGGGGGGGGGGAATTAATTCAGCATTTGTAAAGGCCAATACCCTATTAAGATCCTCCTATGTGCACATCTTTGTCTATCCTAATTCATCAAGTAGGCTAAAATACACCAAAAAGAAGTATCGTATCGTTTGGTCCCAATAGTCTCAACTGTTCACAACATCCCCTCCCCCACTCATCTCATCTATACTATAAAAAATAATCCCCGGAACAAATTACAGACGATTCAGACATCGTATGAAAGTGATTGATGTATTAAAATGTAGCTTAGGTGTGCAGGAGGTGCGGAATAATGTTCATTTTGTCGCAAAACTTTCGAGCTTTCAAAACAAAAACTTCAAAAATTCAATTTTGGATCACCCTAAGGTCAACTATCAATTTCATACTCGCACACATTCAAAATTTAAACTCCAGATGAAAATTTTCAATTTTTCAATGCAACTTGCGAAATAAACTGCTCATCATCAATATCCTTGCATGCTACTAAAATATTGCAGTAATCAAAAACAAAAAATGAAGCGAGATCAAAAATTCAAAATGCTATTAAAAGTTTTAACTTTGATAAATTTCATTACACCAAGACAAGATAGCTGGGCATGTTCCGCAGGTCTCTTAATTTTGATCACTAAACAATTTTTGACCAGTAGTTGAAGAATGACGATATTGGTGGAATAAAAATAAATAAAACATATTGAAACAGGTTTTTCAGATCAGCTAAATCAAATTAAAATCACGACGAATATCTCGACAACAGGTAATTGGTAATAATGCACAATAGCGATAGACCTTAAATTTCATTTAGAAAAGACCAAAAGAAGGGGAAAAATTGCCAACTTTGACATACGTATCATCAATGATGAAATTTTCGTTTGTTTAATTTTAATTTTTGTAAGAGAATAAGAGCAGATGGGTAATAAATATAGATAGTAATGGGTAACAGAGACAGAGTGACAGCCTAACGGGGCCCATAAAGCCACGACCCATGAAAATTGAAACAGGCTTGAATGGAAACAAGTTATGCTCAGATAAAGATAAAAAGTGAATAGTCCTCAGCTCAACTTCAATAATTGAAAATTTAAATAGATGATTGGAATTTCGGAAATACAAAAAAGCAAAAAATCAAATTCAGAATTCTGAATTTTCAATTCCAGATCATGAACCGCGACTAGTCCATTGAAGATAAAGACAGTCAAAATGACAAACAAACTAAATTATAAATAAAAAAAAATATATTAATTTTATATCTCTAAAAATGATTAAAATCGCAATCTAAACTCATTCACTACAAGTTGGCAATTTTTGCGAAAATTCTTCGCACCAGGGCTCGTCTTGTAACATCTAAAAAAAAAACTATACAATTGGAAATATTTCAACACTCAACGTATAAAGTTGAACTTTGGCTTGTACATTTACCACTGGCTCCGTGTAGCAAAAATTTCAACAACCCTGACTCTTCTGCAGTACTTCAAACAATTCTAGGATCATTTATTAAGATTTATAAATTGAAAAAAAAAAAAAAAACCACATCGTAATTCTTTGGCACTTTTCAACGACGAAATGAAGTCAATATCCTACGATTTCCTGTACATAGGATATGACGAAAATCATAAATACACAGACAGACAGACAGACAGACAGTTAGGTACAGGTTACAGGTAGACGAAATGCTGTATTTTCCTACCTCTGTGCTTAGCACATAGATATTTCCATAGTCAGATCGCTGGTACAGGGCAACAGCTATGGCACGATTTCCCGCTGGGCGCAAATTTCTCATCCGCGCTACAATATTGTTCAATGAGATTATTTTTTTAGTTCTGCCAGCATCCGAGCCGATTCTCAGCGGTAATTTTATGGTGGTTTTTTTTTTTTGGTTTGTCGCCGATGCGCTTAATTACGAATGCAGAAATACGATATTCGTATTTTCGTCATCGTAAAAAAAAAAAAAAAATGGCATACAGATTGTGTAAACCTGTTTCATTATCGAAACCATAACATTGGGAATTATAATTTTTTGATTAACTATAATACTCGAGATGTACATATAAATGTAGAAGGTGTATACTTCAACGTAGTAGACACACCATATCGGTATACCTAGGTTAGATACCGGCGGTGTACCCTACCCACATGTACGAGTAGAGGTATAGACGTATCTACGTGAATTGCTCTCTCTCTCTCTCTCTCTCTGTTAGCCATAAATGCGAATATCGTGCTCCGGAATAACTTGTAATTTACAATCATTTTTCCGACCTAGAGTCTTGTAAATGTATAAATTCGCCGTATAGGCTACGTATTATACTTATACGTGATCGACGAAGAGATGCTTCTAATTATTGAGCAGTATTTGCTCAACTTTTAATGCGATTTTTAGCACCCACAGTGCCGGTAAAAATTCCTAATTTTCGTAATTTTTTTTTCTCTCTTTTCAACTCTCGCGTCGGATCGTAATATTTCGATTTCAATAATTGCAAAATTTTTACACGTACGAGAGGTACACGTACATATAATTCAAGGTCGTTGAAATTACGTTCGAAGATTTCTGTTTTTCTCTCCACATTTGTGCAAAACGATAGATAGATAGTGCAGTGCGGTGGTACACACGTAAGTATATCCTCTGGTTTTTCTATTTCCAACAATACCGACGTTTTGTTTACATAAGACGATTTACTGTTATATTACACTCTTACGTACGCGGTACCAACCTAAACACCCCCTCGCCCCCTCGTCTCTACCCATAGCGAGCAGTACTTTCTTATTATTATTATTTTTTTTAACATCGAGATTTAATGGTGAGAACTGACCAAAGCAATAATCTTGAGAATTATGTGTAATAGAGACGCGCGATCGCAGTCCAGGCCAAAGGGGTACTGGTGGAGAAGGCGCCGTGTCCGACGACGAAAGGCGGTGCGGCGGAAATACAAGGTGTAGATTACACTGTTCGCCATATCCATCAGCGTCCGTCCGTACAGTTCGGCACAGCACAGCACAGCACAGCACAGCACAGCGTCTTTTCGTTTCCGTTACTCCTTTTATTTTCATTTTTTCCGTATTCCGCAGCGGCGTTTACGCTTTTGTTCTTCTCATAATACTGGTAAATATAGAGAGGTACGCCTAGGACGTAGCACATAGCTAAGAAGAGGTAAAGGTAAAGGTATAGAGCGTAGAGTAGTCGTCTCTAAGGCAATGGAATATTTCGCCCACCTAATTGGATTTCGATCGTCGAACATGGCACGGTATAGTATGGCCATGGTATGAAGAAAAGTAACACCACCGAGTACGATATTATCCCTCGATATTCTCGTCGTCGTCGTCTTCTTCTATATTTCGCCTTCTCCTCAGCCATCTTACGAGTCGTTTTATCCGAGTTCACGACCAACCGAAACGGACGACGACGTACAAATTTTATATATATATAATTCAGTTAATGCAATACCACCAGCCTCCAAATTAAAGTGAAAAATCTGCGACGGTTATTTATAATTTTACACGGTCGCGATAGCGATATAATAGAGAGTCTCCGGTCCTAAGCATATACCTATACATATATATACACACATAGTATACGTAGGTATCTATATATTTTTTTTATTTAGTATGTATGTACCTACTATGTATATAGGTAGGTAGGTAGGTAGGTATATATCTATATTTTCATCGTATATAGTCTAATGTCGCGTCGCGCCGCCGTTCAGTTTCCATCATCGAGAGCGAATTCCAATCTACCCGTATACTATTGCCATTGTCATTGCCATGCTGTACCACGGCTATCCAAGAATTTACTCATTAATCACGAATTTTAATCGTACATACGTGTACGAGTAATATGTACCTTTCGTCTCCATAAGTCACGAGTACAGTTATCATCGATAGGTATATTCGTACCTGAGTTGTCGTCGTCCTCTTTCATCGTTAGTACGTATATGCCACATACGCACGTTTATTACCAATACCTAGTAGTACCTAGTAGCTTAGCTACCTACACTACACATATGGTAACTTATTACTGTGCTACGTACAACCATACGTGTGTGTCGTGTACTACCAATAGTACCAATGGTACCAATAGTACCAATGCAATCGATATAGTACTTTGGTACTTGTACGTACATCGCATCGTATTACATTAATAGTCGTGGTCTTCAGATACTAATTCCAGTTGTGCTATTTTTAATTACTGTACAATCCAGTGGCCTTCCGAAGCGATGTGCTTGAGGGGGGAGGGGGGCCAATATTACCGACTTTCAAAAATTCTAACCGATTTCTGAAAATTATGGTTCTGAGAAAAATTTATAGAACGTGCCCTATCTACAAAATCGCGACCATTTTGATTGACCCATCCCCTCAAAATCAACATTTTCCCTTATAACTCCGAAACAATACGACCTGCAACTAAATTTACGATGAGAAAAATTGTTCTACATAAACTTTGGAACATTTTTTGTCCTTACGTTAAACGCGTGACACGTCGTGTTCGAAAGATGCACACGCTTGAAGATGCGCATTGTGCTCAAAAAATGATTCAAAACCAGCAATTTCACCCAAAAGTCTCGAAATGAGCAGATCCTCGACGAAATATACAATACACATGGCTAAAAATGTTTTTCTCAGAATTTCAAATAAAAAAGCATGTTTCATAACTGAAAAAAAATTTATTTATCACGTACAAAGTTTTCAGACAACCCATTAATTCAAAAACGTCCACCATCAGGTAATCTTCAATATCCAGTCTTGTGACGAAAAAATCAAATTTATATATGTACACCATCTCTTCTTTTGCCCTTCTCTAGAAAACATGAAAGACAAAGCCTAAACATCTGCGATATCCCCCCCCCCCTAACAATCCCGGATTCATTATTTGAAATGAAAAAATCCACCTACTAATCAGCAGACTCAACCTGAGCCAGCAAATTTAAGTTCTCAACACCTTCCCAATCTACTCAACACTGGGCGTAAAAATCTTGTAATTATACACGCCCAGTATAATAAAAATTGAACAAAAAAAAAGTATATTTTTTTTAGCTAAGAAAACTTTTTTGATCATATTTTTTTTTTAAACTAAAATTTTCTCATGCCTATTAATTTAAATTTTAATGCGTTTATATCGCATTTGCGACAAAGACTGGACAATTTTTGACAAATTTAGGGCTGCAGTCGAGTCATAATTACGCCTCGCCATCATTGAACTGTTCTGGACTTTCACTGTTTTTCCAATTTCAACCGGTGACGGTTTCGCATATTTTTCCACCAGACGCCCTCCACCCCTCTCTATTTTGGAGTTCCCCCAAAAGGCACATCTAGAGTTCCTACTAAATATACACACCTAATTTCATTTCCTGGCTCAATTCGGAAGGGAATTATGCTAAGAACAAACTCAAAAAATTAGAAAAAACAATTAAAAAGCCATGTATTAGAGACTGTGAAGGAGTGAAATGGAGCTGAAAAGTCGAATCCCTCATAAAGGCACATGTGGAGCCCCTACTAAATGTACATACCTCATTTCAACTTCCTAGCTCAATGTGGAGGGAGTTATACGAAAATAAACTCAAAAAATTAGAAAAAAACGATTAAAAAATCATATATTAGGGGCTGTGAAGGGGTGAAATGAGGCTGAAAAGTCGAGACCCTCAAAAGGCCACATCTGGAGTCCCTACTAAATGTACATACCTCTTTCAACTTCCTAGCTCAATATGGAGGGGAGTTATGCGAGGACTAAACTCAAAAAGCCACATATTAGGAGCTATGTAGGGGTGAAATGAGGCTGAAAAGTCGAGATCCTCAAAAGACACATCTAGGGCGTCTACTAAATGTACATACCTAATTTCAAGTTCCTAGTTCGATTGGGGTGGGGGGGGGGGAGTTATGTGAGGAATAAACTAAAAAAAGCCCAAAAGTTCCTAGTTCGATTGGGGTGGGGGGGGGGGAGTTATGTGAGGAATAAACTAAAAAAAGCCCAAAAATGAGAAAAAGCGATCAAAAAACCACTTTTTTATTGGTGTGAGGGGGGGGGGTGTAATGGAGTTAAAAGGTCAGAATCCTAAAATGCACATCTCGGTCCCCAACTGAATGTACATACCACATTTCAACTTTCTAGCTTAATTTGGTGGGGAAAAAGGGACAGCCCTTTTTCAGGGTCAAAAAGGGGTATCTTCCCTCCTGATTGACTTAGGAGGTTGACTTTTTGATATGTTACACAAGATTTGATTATCTATCAATTCGCTTAAAAAGGGATAATTTTTGTGTTTTTAACCAACCCCCCTCCCCCCAGTTCGGAACGCCACTATGTGTTGAATCATGTGACCTTTGAATCCAGGGCTGATGCTTTTTTTTTTTTTTTTAAATCGTTCACATTTCGATTGCGTATGGAAGCTCAATGGTGCCAACACAGGCCGAGTTTGATGACCAATTTTACCATGAACGAGAGTCGCATGGTAAAAAGTTTTTTTTTACCATTCGATGCAGCTTGAATGAACTATCCAGTATCATGCCTAACTCATTTTCGACAATTTTGGAACATATGACTTTCGGAACTGGACCACTCAATTGTGTTGGCAACGATACGATAAACGGTAAAAATCATTCGATAAACCATTAAGTCCAAACCTCCGAAAGGTTCATTTTGGCCCATTCCTTTAACGAACATTCCTAATTTCAATACTGTAGATCGGACAAGAGATGAATAAGGCAAAAAATAGTCACTTGATAAACTCGAAAACAAAAACACAAAGTACACATCTCCCAAAAAAAAACTTTTTTGAGATAGTAAAGTCCTTAATTGGAGCTGAAAATCAAAAATCCCAAAAAGTACTTATAGAAACTTTACCAAATCCACCAGCAATATTTGTCTCTCAACCCCCCTCCCCTCCCCTCCCCTCTACATTCATCGGTGTGGGGGGCCGTCACAAACACTAATACGATACAAAATCACGCAAAGTATTTCGAGAAGTAAAAATAACAGGACGAGAGGAGAATGGAATTAGAATTCCAAATCGCAGCCAGTCATTAGAATTTCACCTAATCTTGCTTCATAAGTGAAAAAAAATTAAGTCTGTATTCTTCGGAGTTTATTGCAAAACACATTAGGTATTTCGAAGATACGATGGATGGTAGGAAAAAGATGTGAAAATCGCTACTCACAGACCAACAGATAATCTTCAACGGGTTAAAATCTAGCCGAAACTTTCGTACAAGATGCCCAAGCGGGTTAGCATTTCCCTAAGCCAATGGAAATCAGAATTTTTTCGTTATTTTAACCAACAATTTAATTTCATTATTGCTCATCCACGAAATCTCATAAGATTATACATTCAGATAAACGTGTAGAAAAAAATTCGCTTCAATGGGCAACAACAACAACAACAACAAACGGTAGAACTGGTTGAAAACGTCGAAATGCCGGTTACAAACGATCGTACGCTGAAAAAAAATAGTATTTCGCCTAAAGACTGTTTAGTTAGGCATACGCAGATGCGTACAATTTACGATCCCAGGCCCATACACACTATCAAATTCCCATACGAAAAAATGAAAATAAATCAATCTCGAAACATCGCAGGTACACAGAAACGTCGATCTTCGCCGTAGATGTCAAATTACTCACAATAGACCTAGACGACTGTGAACTGACCAGGGCGTTACCAATTAATTGCCGATTATTGGGCTTCGTTGTAATTTAAACGAGACTTTCGATTATTTAGCTAAGATTGTACGCGCAAGTGAGGCCACCAGAAACAGATACCGATAAATAAGTACATAACGAAAGCAACGTAGCAAAGTATACAGTACTGTGCAGGTATATATACGTACGTAAGGCTACTCTGGGTTCCTAAAAATACAGCACATTAGCATAAACTTGACCGAACCAGTACATCCGTAGGGTATTACCGTGCACAATGGAAAGTACAAACGTTAATGGAAGCTTCAATTGTTCCTTCAATATCTGATTATCGATAAGCTAACATTTGACCTGCACAATTGGCAGAAGGTTTTCGATCTGTTGCATGTGAGAAAATGCCATGCCATACCATACCATGCGATGCTACGCTACGCTGTGCTATGCTATGCTACGCCATATCATACCGTGCGTCGAGTCGCACCGCGTCGGTTACTTCGCTAAGGTGACCATAATGGAAAAAAATTCGAAACGACAAGCTTGGCTGAACAATGTACCGTTTTCATAAGCGGCGTCTACCCATGTACAGCCAGCACATGTGCGTATGGTATAAGTTTATTCAAAGTATATACCGACGATAATAGCTACCTATATAGTAAGACAGGTAGTGCAGCGTAGCTAGAGATGAAAAATTATTAATTTGCTTATCTCGAAACGATACGATGCGCATAAAGTCGACCAAAATTAATAATTTTAAAACTTGTTCACGTGTTTAAGAAGTAGGCAAAATCAATTTCACATAGATTGGGTTAATCAAGCGATGTTATATCCGCGAGAATATTATTAAAATAATATAGTTCCCTCCTTTGCCTCGTCCATTCCATAGATTTTACTACAAGCTGTATTGGTTTCGACCCGATCGAAATTCACACAAAGCGGAATTGTGAAGCATGTATTTTAATATTTCCGGTGCGTATTCTGTCATCCTCTTGGAGGGCAAGGAGGTGCAAAGTTTGGTTTTTTGGCAATTACTTCCCAAATAACACATTTACAAAAAAAAATGTTGAAACAAAAATTGTAGAGCGTTAAAAAATAAACATTTTTACTTCTTTGAATTTTTCTCCTAGAAGGTCGTGGGGAGGAGCCAGAGCGTTATGAAAAAAATCATTTTCGAAAATCTCCTATTGATACGAATAATTCACAAAAACCTGCTCAACTTGCAACTTACTCGAGGAATAAGTCCGCTATGTTGAAAAATCTAGCTCAGACAAACGTAGTAGAGCGTTAAAAAAATCAATATTTTTACTCTTTCGACTCCCTCCCCTCCCCAAGGTCGTGGAGAGGAGCTGGAGCGTTCAGAAAAAAATCGCTTTTGAAAATCTTCCAATTGACACGAATAATTCTCAAAAATTTAGGCAATTTTCGCCTTCAGGGAAAAATTGTACATCGTGGATATGTAACGTTGAAAACATTACGATGACAGTTTACGTAGGGTACGTTTTTGATGAAATGTCACTTCAGAAATTTCATCGTAAATTTTTGCACACTTGACATTTCATCAGAAATGTACATAATTATATCACCAATTTCTTTTCATATTTATTCATAAATGGAAATGAAGAAATTAACCAACAAGCTAAATCTGCCACGGTTCCTTCCCCATTTAATCTAACATCAGTAAAAGATATAAAAATTTTATTAGACAACATCGAACTCGAAAACTGGCAAAATTTGTGGTCCCAAAAAACACAAAACAAACTTTTTCAACACAAAAAA
>FIZR01008760.1:0-26381 GCA_900060175.1 Ferrisia virgata
TGTATAACATATCCAAAAATCAACCTCCCAAGTCAATTAGGAGGGGAGATATGGGAATTCTCCCCTTTTTGACCTGGAAAAACAACTGTTTCTCTCCTACCTCCCCACCGAATTGAGCTTGAAAGTTGAAATTTGGTATGTACATTTAGTTAGGACCGTAGATGTGCTTTTGGGCGATTCCGACTTTCTAGATTCATTGCATCCCCTCACAGCGCCAAGAGTGTGGGGTTTTGATAGGTTTTTATTGTTTTTCTCATTTTTTGAGGTTGTTTCTCAGATAACTTTCCTCCAAATTGAACTAGGAACATGAAATTAGGTATGTACATTTAGTAGGGACCTTAGATGTGCCTTTTTGGGGTCTCGACTTTGCAGCCCCATTTCCTCCCACACAGTCCCTAATATGTGGTTTTTTTATTGTTTTTCTTATTGTTTGAGTTTGTTCCTCGCATAACTCCTCTTCAAATTGAGCTAGGAGCTTAAAATAAGGTGAGGTTCTAGATGTGCTTTTCGGTAGATCTAGACTTTTCAGCCCCATTTCACCCCCTCACAGCCTAAAATATGTGTTAATTGGTCGTTTTTTATTTTTTGAGTTTGTTCATAGTATGAAGATGGTTAAAAGATGAGAAGCCTTGGAAAAAGCAAAGCAAAATCCTCGAAAAAAAGAGGTACTGATGAAAAATGTCTTGATTATAAATAACTATGAATAATAATTTCATTTTTGGGAAAAACTAACAATTATATAATTAAATTAGATCGTATATTACCCGGAATGACGGCCAATATTTGATGCCGCGTTTCTTTACTCATAAGCATACTGCGAATGATTGAAAATATGTATCATTATATGAATATGATCTGCTGCAACTGATTAATGAACGTGTCACGCCACAACACAGGTACAAACAGAAAACTAATAGGCAATGTTTTTAAAAAAGAAAAAAGTTTGAAAGTTCAACTGTAGATTTAGATTATATATTATTAAAAACATCCACTGATTTCCTTTCAATAGATATCTTCAAACCATCAAATGTGAATAATATCTTAAACAAATGTGAAAAATATTTAAGTACGTGAATATATACATGATTCACATCTACCAACTGATATATATTCGTATGTGTCACGTCACGATAGATATATTACAAAATGAAACGATTGCTGGGTCCTAATACGTTTGTTTTTTTTCCGATATTTTCTTCGTTCTGCTAAAATATTTACTTTTCAAATGTGTATGAAAGATAATTACTTTGATAAGGATAAAATTCTTTCAGCATCAAGTACAAATTAAATATTTAATTCAAACACTTGTTGTGGAATTCTTTTTTCTAGCCGGTTACGTCTCAAGATAATCCTTGACGTGGTCATTAAATGCGTATTATTTCAATTAAAATGAGCTGTCTTAGCTTATCATACAATTTTCATTCCGATAATTGCATTTACACGAGTGTTTATACAAGTACAGGTGGGGAGGGGGCGGTCATTTCACCAAAGTACAAATCATTTATGACATTAAAATGTTAAGATGGATAGTTAGGTAGTCTCGTAATCGAGTTTCCAGCTCTAAAATGGGGCCTTAGAAGCTCTTTCAAAGTTTTCAAAGTCATACTAAAGGTTCGAAAAATTTTGAAAAATTTTACAATAGTGCCCCTCGGTAGTAAATACCTGCACTTTTATACCAAATTAAAAAAAATTCTGATGAAAATTCGCGGAGAAAAAATATCAATGTAAAAATCGCACCAAAAGTGTATTTTTCACCGAACCAACCCCCCGCCCCCCACTGACGAAATAAAAAATCGCAAATATGCTTAAAAATCACGTTTTACCAGTGCCCAAATAGTCCCCCGGAAAATATGAATTCTGAGATCCAAGGGCAAATCCTCCTTCTCATCATGCTGTAGTCTTTCACTACTCCCCTGTTTTACATTGGTTTTTAAAAATGTCATTTTTTGCGTTTATTTTGCAAATATTTGGAAAACAATGAAGAAAATTTTTGTTGAGAAAGACCCTCATGAAAAAGATTTAGGTATCAAATTAGCCCCCTAAGTCGGTTAAAAGGGGACATATAACATTTTCTTCCTTTTTCATGCTGCAAAAAGTTTGTTCCGTGCACCCCCCCTCCTCCCCCTGAAATATGAATGTATTATTCGATTGTTCCAACTTTTCAGTTACCTCATATCCTCTCACAGTCCCAAAAAAGTGAATATTCGCTCTAATATATTACTCTCGAATTGTAGTAGGAGATTGAAATTATGCACAAAGCAACAGTCCTACAAATGTTTTTTTAAAGTTTCAACTATTCACTCCAAAATTAATAACTTATTTCCGGAGATACCATAATAAAACAATGCCCAACTTATAACGCCAAAGTAATGCCTTCTTCGGATACGTACCTGAAATAGTGTAGTATGATTATCTGAAAGTGTAAAAGGATAAAATTTTGAAAAATTCTGTTCATCTTCTCGCAAAGGAACATGTTTTTAAAGAATATTATTGTATTTTGATTCTGAAAAAAAAAAAAAAAAACGAATATTAGAAAAAAATAATCTGGATATAAGTAGGCCTACCTATCTATTTTTAAGTAATTGAAGAATATTCCAAGTCACAAAAATCATAATTTAATGAAAGGTAAATAATGAAAAGTATCGAGGCGTAATTAATTTTCTTTTTTAAATGAAAAATCGTCGTTTCTGCCTCACAAACACCACTCTCTTCTATTAAATCTAAAAGTTTATGGAATTCATTTAGACACCTAAAAGTTCGATTCCATCAAAATATATCTCATGTAGACAATCTCATTTTCTGATTGCAGATACCTAAATGAAGTCAAGCATGAATCACATGTTACACATTAAGAAAAGATTAGCAACTATTTGCTTTTTACTCGCTATACTACTAATTTACCCCCCCCCCCCCCCCCCCCCCCCCCCCCCCGTGGACAATTTGTAACAGCCACCAAGCTGAATAGTCATTTTTATGGTACCATCTACAGTACTGCTGGAAATAATGGCAAAATCGCTGAAACGAATACTCGTAACAACTCACACAATTTTCGTTTCTTTCATCTTATCTCATTAATCAAAAACGAAATTGAAGATTTAAAGTGTCGCTGAAATCCAACCTCAATCAGCACCCCTTGAATTATGATGAGAGATTTTTATTAAAATTAAATCATAAAGCTGATGCATCATCAACTTCTGATGACAGGAGTACAAGAACGGACTTTTATCACCAGTGCTGAATTGAAGAGGGTGGCTGCTAGGACGAATATAAATGACCCAAACACCAAATGGGAAGACATCAAAATCAAAATCACTCCTGCACGTGAGTCAGTTATAAAGGAAAGAGAACGTGTGTTAGAAGATAAGCAGCCATGGATAACAAATGACACCCTGCTGATTATAGAGCAGCATAGTCAAGCCAAATATCGCAGCGACAACGAAGAATATAGGCTAATAAACAGATCAGTCCAGCAGTGTTGTCGTAGACACAGAGAAACCCACCTTAACCAATCCTGCAATGAAATATAGGAATATGCCAACTGCAAGGAGGCCAGTGCAGTATACAAGAAAATACATCAGATCGCTGGAGATTTTAAACCCAGAACTTGCGAGATCATGAAAGACAACAGTACAGTTGTGTGGGATTCTACAGGAATCCTGGACGGTTGGAAAACATACTGCTAAGGCAGCGGAACACCAGAGGTAAACCAATTGGTACCTACAGTCGAAGTGATAGATGAAATCAAACAATCGCTCCAATTCCACATAGCAGCTAAGTCATACTAAGAATCCTAAAAATTTGGATCAAGGTATACCAACACAGGCAAATTCCACCTGAACAAGCTGAGTTCATGCCAAGAAGAGATACAAGAGAATAGATAATGAATGTCCAGTAAATTATCGAAAAGTATAGAGTTCAACATGCCTATAGTGATGTGTTTTGTAGATTATGTCAAAGTCTATGACTGCGTAAAATGGAAGAAGCTCTTCAAAGTTTGAAGAGAGATAGGAGTCCCTGCTCATATAGTAGATTTAGTGGAGTCCCTGCATGGGTTCAATTCTATGGTAGTGAGAGTTGATGGTGAAGAATCTAGGTTTTTCTAGTGGAATAGGAAGTGCATCAAGGATGCATATTATCCCCGCAGTTATTCAACATCTATGGTGAGCACATAATTCGTGAGGCTCTAGAACATTGGATTGGTGGCATTTCCATTGGAGGAAGAAGAATCTCTAATCTACGATGTGCAGATGATACCACCTTGATTGCTTCTGATAAAAAGGAAATGGTGAAGCTTGTCAACCTAGTGAAGATGACCAGCGAAAAATTTGGACTTCCTATTAATACATCAGAAACAAAAGTCATGGTGGTGGATTGGGCTAAGTGTCTTCCAGTTTCTACAGCTCTGAGCGACTACAAAACGTCAACGCTTTCGTATATTTAGGTTCATCGGCAGAAATACGGCGCAAAATCGCTCTGAGCAAATCAGCTATGATCAAATTGAATAGCGTTACACGTAATAACAAGATCTCTAGAAAGACAAGGAAGAGACTTATACAGTCTCTTGTTTTCTCTGTTCTTCCATATGCTGTGGAAACATAGACATTGAAGGCAGATGATGAAAGAAGAATCGACGCCTTTGAGATGTGAGTCTGGCAAAGGATGCTGAGGATATCCTAGACAGTGCGACGAACTGACATTTCAATCGTCAACGAAATACAAGAGCCAATCAGGCTAAGTGTTTTATGTGAGAAACGTATTCTAGGGTATTTTGGACATGTGACTAGGAGAGAAGTTGGAAATCTCGAAAAATACACTCTCTTTGGTAAGGCCCCTGGTAAAAGAGGGGGAGGAAAATCTCCGACCAGGTGGTCTGACATCATCAAAGCGCGAATGGGCTCTGTGATAAGAGCTGCTTCACAGGAACGGAATTGTAATAGATGGCGGCTCTTTAAAGGGTGATATGGTCGTAAGCGACTAAGACCTATTGATGATGATATCCTTGAGATATGGAATAAGGTATATTGAATTCAGAAGTAATCAGAGAGAGATTAAAAATGTACGAAATCAAATCAAAACTGAAGAAAATATTGGGACTTACATCAGAAGGGGAAGAATATGCAGAAATTGTAGTACCTACATTTTGAAACACAACATATTTACTTACTGCATTATCTTCACTCATTCTAAGGCCCACAAAATTATGATTTAATTTCTTACAGGTTTGAGTTATAGGAACAAGACTATTAAGTTTAGAAATAATCACGATGAATTCAGAAGAAAACGAAACAAGATCAAAACCAAAGAAAGTACAGGGACTTACATCTCATGGAGAAGATTTTGCAAAATTTGTAATACATTTTGGTACAATTTAAATTTTCCAAAACTATGTACAACTACAAACTGCATCATCTTCATCCATTTCATGCCCACTGATCTATGATTTAATTGCTCTCATTCTTCAATCATCTTCGTGCAAATAAAACACATCCATCAGGAACTAACAAAAACATTTATTTTTACACACGTCTGTATTTATACATAGCGCATAAAACAGAAGAAGAAAAAAAAAGAAAAAAATAACACGTATAAATAAATATTTTAACAATAGTATGTTTTTTTGCATATTAAAATAATTATTTACAATAATTATATTACACACGAAGAATACATAAATGTCTTAAAGGCGAAATTCTATCGCCTAAATTCGATCATCGAACAGAATAGTATACGTAATAGTACAATATAAAGAGTTGCAAATGCACATGTGATGAATGATCTAGATACTCGTACAAAATATTATTATTCGGCTTAAAAAAAAAATCACGCCGAATTTTTTTCTTTTGTCGACATCGTTACTTAATAAATAGGAACTAGCTATCAAGTTAAATTTTTTTTTGATTTATGATAAATTGGCACTTAAAAATCATATAGAAAAAAAATTTCAAAATATGAGATCACACATAAATGAATACCAAGATAGCGTTGGTTCTTTTTTTTTTCATTTTTTTTTCTTTTAATTAATGATCGAAGTAATTAAGGTGTAAAATAACGTTGTATGTAGTTGCAAATGGTATTTGTAGTTGTAGTAGTAGTAACCTTGTTTAAGGGTTTGTTTGTGTTTGGAGCTATTGATACATGGGTAAGAGGTTACTCGAGGTGTCGGGATGGTTGTAATAAGAAGTAATGGTTTAATGAGATCGTAAGTGGAAAATTTATCATGTTATCCAGATTTAGTTATTTGAATTTGATTTGAATACATCCAAAATGGGTAAAATTTTCAAATGATTGGTATCATAGAAATTAGAATGTAAAAAAATACATTCGAAAATTATATTAAAATTTAAATTAATTTTAATATTTAACAAAAAGAGTAACATTAAATCTTGAAAAAAAAGTAAATTTTTTTATTACGGAAGAATCCTGGAAAATACAGAAGAATTGATAGTTATGGCCAGGCTATAAGTAAAATTCAAGTATTTTGCTGCAGTCATCATCTGAAACCCATACTAGATTTACATACCAAATTTCACCCCAACAGCTCAATTTGGAGGGAAGTACACGAGGAACAAGCTCAAAAGATAAGAAAAGTCTACCAAAAAAGGAATACATTTCTAGAGCAACGAGTGAGGGGAAGGTGTAAATGGATTGCAAAGTCTAAACCCTCAAAAGGCACCTCCAAGATTCCTACTAACGAGGGAACGGTCAGATTTGTCGGATGCTGGTCTGTTTGAATGGTTGCGTATCATATGGTACCCCCCCCCCCCCCCCCCCCGACACCTGCACACCTGGCATATTTTTTTGCCTAGAAAATGGGCAATTTTTGCAAAGCAGTTTTACCAACATAAAAAACCAATAAAACCTAATGGTTACAAAAAATTAAAACTTTACAATTTTGAAAAAATAAAGTAGGGTTGAGAAAATAGGTGAAAGCTGTCATGTGAAAATATTGCCCAATTCAAGATTTGAAGGAGTAGTAATCCAAAAAATTATGAAAATTTGATATTTTTTTTTGACAATCATCTTCAAAGTTTTTAAATTGTTGCTCCTTCAAATATTGAGTTGGACAATTCTTTTATATGACAGTTTTTACTTAATTACTCAACCTCTACCCAACCCATAGGCGTAAATAGAGGGCTATGAGGGGGCTCAAGCATCTCTTCAAATGTATTCGAGAAAATTCAACAAGTGATAGTTTGCACGATTAAAAATTGATGAAATGTTCTTTTTTGTAGGTTAAAAATGTTATTAAATGTACGTTTTTAGACCATTCACACTTATATTTGTCCAAATTTTCGGCAAAATTATGCATGTCAATACTATTTTTGAATATAAAATGAAGGTAGAGGGTTAGCCCCCCCCCCCATATTAACCCATCTCCATCTATAACCCAACCATACATTATAATTTCAAAATTGTAAACTTAATTTTTCATAATTGATAGTTTTTCATAATGGCAACACTGCTAAGGAAAAACTATCCATTTTCCGGCGGGAAAAAAGTACAATGCATGCAGACATCACGAGAACTACTCGATAGGCAACCATTCAAACCGATCAACGTTATACAAGTCTGATCGTCTCCTTGTAAATCTTTACATCAAATTTCAACCACATTTCTAAATTTGGAGGGCACATATGAATGGTATAGCCTATTTTCAAGGTCAAAAAGGGGAAGTAAAAAGCATATTTTTCCTTCTAATTAACCTAGGAGGCTCAGACAAGTCAGACTAATTCAACTTGGAGGGCAGATACAGATGGTATGGCCTATTTTCAAGGTGGAAAAGGGGAGGAAAAACCATATCTTACCTCCTAACTGATCTAGGAGGTTGATTTTTGATTATATGTTATACAACTTTGAATTCCTTATCGATTGATTAAAAAATAAACAATTTTTGCAATTTGTGCCCCCTCAGCACCACCTCCCCCATACTTTGGACAAAGCTGAATTTTCACCCAAAGCTATCTTCACTCATGTATGTTTAATCCACCGCCAGACTGAGCCAATTGGCGAAATTTGAGCGATTTTGGTCGATATGGAGCAGAGTAAATGATCCTAGCCCCCTTCCTCCTGGATATAATACAATACAGGTCTTAATGGTTGTCTAGAACACCAAAACGGTTTTTTTGATATCCCCACTCTATAGACCCTAATAGCCTGGTTTTCATTGACAATATGACGTACGAAATTAGCTTAAAATCTTATCAAATTAAGACCAAGACAATTGAAAAATTTTGTCATTTTTTTGAATATTTGTTTCAGTCACAGATTAACACAGAACGAATGTAACGATGAATCAAAATTTTAGAATCTGGAATAAAATTGGAAAATAAAAAAAAATCTTATACAATTTTTTTTCTCAGTATCACTCCTTTATTTTGAAAAATTTTAGATGAAAATTTCGAAAAAATTGAATAATTAAGAAATAATAATCCAAAAAAATGAAGTGATCAAAAAATTGAAACTTGACTCAAAATTCATTCATTCGAATTATTCCAATTCTTCTTTATTTTTCAGTAAGTTTCGTAAAAAAAAAACCCACTATAAAAATTACGACCATCCCGAGACTCGAGTAATCTTTAACGAAGAAAAAGCTAAAAATATCGTTCCTTAGACATATTAAAAAATTACAAACGCTTAAACAAATATTTAAATTGATTAAAAAAATTATCCGTTTCAATAATACTGTTTTTCTATATTCTAATTCTGAGAATCTGAAGAGATGCGGAATAATAATAAAAAGGATATGACTACGTAAATCGTAGACATTTGTTTTTCAATTCATCAAGACTCCAACGAAATAAAACCCAGAAACCCCCTCGTAAAAGGTAACTACCGAAACGAAAATATGTGTTTAAAATAAATACGCGTATAAAAATATTACATCGAAGCGATAATAATGCTATTTTAAATAATAAAGAGTAACACGTACAAAGGTAGGAAGGTAGGTAGGTACTTAGGTAGGTAGTTTGGATATTATATTAAAAAAACTTTCCATAAACCGGGCAAAGAATTTTCGCGATGCGATCAGGTAAAATGATTCTAACGCGTATATAACAAATACACAATACTCTTTAGAGTTTCGGGAGACCAAAAAAAAAAAAAAAATTAAAAGAAGAAAATTCCACCAAGAAATAAAAGTTAACAAATTAGTACCATCTCGGTACTTCATACAAAACATTCACAAATACAAACACACATGTAAACAAATGGCACGTAACAAAAAAATTGTTCTAGTGTCGGCGATCGAAAAAAAAAAAAGTTATAAATAAAATAACAAAGAAAAAAAAACAATAAAATAACAGCGTTATAAAAAAATTTTCATGTATACAAAATATCATGTCACCGATTTGGATTCCATTCGTAATGTGTTTTTTTTTTCGTTCGATTTTAATCGTTCTTTTTCCTCACGCAGGATTGTAAAAAGAGAGAAAAAAAAATGGGAGAATCTAATTCACAAAACAGGAACTTATTTACAGTATTATTAAGTTACAAATTCGCGCGTATTATATCGTCCTTAGTTAGTCATCGTATCGTGTTTCGTCATTTTTCTTTCAGTATTTTTACATCTTTAATGATCATCTTGTTGGACAAGAGGCAAATTCCTTTGGGTGGATAGCGAAACGTATGAGTGTCTCGATATAAGTATCTTTTCGAAGAGTCGTATCTGTAACAAAAGATGAAGAAAACAAATTTAAATTAATCAATTTTTTTTCTAATATTTGGAGATAAGATAAGCTATAGTATTTTGGTATAGAAAGATAAAAATAATTGGGTAATTGGAAAACACTTTTTTTCATTATTTGATTTTAGAGTCAAAACGATAAATACCCAACATTTTTCCAACTTCCTTGTCCTCAATTCCTCAATTTAAAGGAGAGATACCCGTGAGGCAAAATTCAAAAAAAAAATCACAAAAAACCACCTAAAAAATTACTTTTAGGGGCTGCAAAACAGTGCAATTGGACTGAAAGGCTAAAATCCCCAAAATGGAAAACCTAAAGCTCTACTAAATTTACATGCAAAATTTCAACCTCGTACATTAATTTGTAAGGAAATATGACAGAGACGAATTTGGAAAACTGCAAAACCGCCCACAGAAACGACTTTTTTTTATTTGCAAAGATAAAGGGGTACAATGTGACTGGAAAATCAACCCCCCCCGAAAAATACGCAGGCGTCCTCTGTAGGTCAATTTTGAGGGGATATTAGCGAGAGATGACCGATAAACTAGAGAACAGTAAGACACAGCAAGGAGCGTTCATAAATTTGCATAACAAGTTTCAAACCCCCTCCCCTCCACGGAGCTCAACTTGCAAGAGCGATATGCGAGAAATCACTTTTACCCTAATTTTCAGTCTGATTTTCCATGTCATACTGTCAAAGCAAACCAGGTGATTACGGTCTATCAACCTACGGTGGATGGAGGGGGGGGGCATTTCAAAAAGAATTTGTTTTGAGCTTCCAGAAGACCAATACGACCATTTTAGGCCATATCAGATATTTATTTTCCCCCGAAACTAAAAAGTTATTTGCTCAGCTCGATACCGACCAAAATCGATCAAATTTGAGGAGATTTGATATTTTGAAGTGGGGATGACCTCGGTTCAAAATTCAGTTATGCCCACTTTGGGGAAAGTGGGTGCTGAGGTGCCAAAATTGCAAAAAATCTTTCTGTTTGAGCCAATCGATAGACAATCCAAAGTTGTACAGCATATCTAAAGATCAGCTTCTGGGTAAATTAAGAGGGGAAATATGAAGGGTTTTCCCTTTTTGATCTTGGAAAAAGGCTGTCCTCCCGGCATCTCCCCTCCAAATCGAGCTAGAAATTTGCAAACTCGTATGTGAGCTTAATAAGGGTCATAGATGTGACTTGGGGGGGGGTTCCATTTTTCAGCATCACTGCACTCCCTCCCGGTCCCATAGAAGTAGTCTTTTGGTCGGTTTCTCCTATCTTTTGAGTCTGTTCCTCGCATAGCTCCTCACTAAATTAAGGTAGGAGGTTGAAATTTGGTATGTACATTTAGTAGATGCCCTAAATGTGCCTTCCGAGGGTCTCGACTTTCAGCCTCATTGCATCGCCTCACAGCTCAAAAAATGTAGTTTTTTAGTAGGTTTTTCTCATTTCTGGCCTGATTTTCTATGTCAAATGGTTAAAGCAAGCCAGGCTATTACGGGCTATCGACCTATGGTGGATAAGTGGGGAGAGGGGCATCAACAAAATCCTTTTTGAGATCTTGGAAGACCATTGTGACCATTTTTGGCCATGAGAAATATTTACTTTTAAACCCCCCCCTCCCAATAAAAAATAATTAGCTCAGCTCGATACTGACCTATAGCGATTAAATTTAAGGAATTGACTTCGGATTTGATGTTCTGAAATAGTGATGACTTCAGGTCGAAATTTAGATGTGCCCAAATTTGGGGGAACGGATGCTCAGGTGCTAAAATCGTAAGAATTGATCCTTTTTAAGCCAATTGACAGAAAATCGAAAATTATAAAGGATATCCAAAAATCAGTTTCCTAGGTTAATTAGAAGGAGAGATATGAGGGTTTTTCTCTTTTTAATCTGAAAAATAGTTGTTCCTCCACCATCTTCCCAACAAATTGAGCTAGGAAATTGCAATCTGGTATGCGAGATTAGCAACAGTCGTATATGTGCCTTTGGGTGTTTTCAACTTTTCAGACCCATTGCGTCTTCTTACAGCTCCAAATTGTGGTTTTTTGGTTGGATTTTCTCATGTTTTGAGTTTGTTCCTCGCTTAAGTCCCCTACAAATTGAACTCGGAAGTTGAAATTTAATATGTAAACTTAGTAGGGACTATAAAAGTGCCTTTTGAAGATTTCTACTTTTTAGATTCGTTCCACCTTCACACAGCACTCAAAGTGTGGTTTTGCGACATGTTTTCTGAATTCTCGAGATCGTCCCTCTCATATTCCCCCCTCGCAAATTGAGCGAGGAAGTTGAAATTTTGAAAGTAGATTTAGTAGGGTTCCTAGATTTGCTTTTTGGAGGTCTAGATTTTTTAGCCTCATTGAACCCTCCCTATCTTTCCTACTGATTAGGAAAAGATGCATTTTTTTTGTACTTTGTTCTTCGCATAACTCCCTTCCCAATTGAGTTAGGAAGTTGAAAATTGGTATGAACAGGAAGAAGCGTCAAACGTAAAATACATACAAATGAATCATGTAATCGAGATGATCAGATGATATAGTTTGTGACCTCACCTTTCTATCCTTGGAGATTATTTTCTGGTCAACCAGGGTTTTTATTTTCGAATCGATGAGGCATCGTCGTATGTCGAAGATTCAATATAGTTCAAATTATCTTTGGTATCGGCGTTGGCGGATCCTGTATACGAGAGAAGAAAGCACCACATTATGTAGCTTTGGAATTTTTACAATGCGGTGGTGCAGCAGTCTGCGTTCGAGCGAAGATAAAGATGATTGTGGGTAAATACAAGATACGACGAGAACATCGCATACGATCAGGATCATCTTGGGATAATCGGCACCGTTGGCAGAACCGCGTCCACGCAACAGAACACGACTCGTTTCCGGTGACGACTATACACATTGGGAGTGTTGTAATTGCAGGGCAGGTAGCAGGAAATACTCGATTTTCGGGCGTACGGAAGCAGAGCTCGCAATTCTTACAAAAATTTCTGGTTCTTTTTTTTTTTTTTTTTGTTAATTAGAAAAAGGCTTACTTCGTTGAAAATGTGGTTGAATCGAACGTAACGACGGAAATTCGATACCAGTAATGATATCTGAAGATTGATCCACGATAATGTTGACTTTCTTTTCATCTATGGTACCAGTTGTCGCTTCTGACCAGTCGACAACGTTGCTACTTGATATACAATGTACCATCGGCTGCCTGGTCTGTAAATCGTTACTTCCACCTCCACTACTCGATGTTGGAGATCCAGCTTCGTCTGTACTGCCGACGATTAACGAGCTGGTTGGAGTATCCGGGCTTTGGCCACTGGCGCCGATTGGACTATGAGTAGTTGTATCCGGAGGACTGCTAGAGTACGTGCTGCTGGTCTGCGAAAACGTATTGTTGGTCGCTACAATCAACGTTGGTGTTGACGATAACTGTAGAACTTGTTGATTGGCGGCTGCAGCGGCCGCAGCAGCAGCCGCAGCTGCTGTCTGAGTTGATATGGAATGTTTGGCTGCGGCAAAGCGGGCCTGTCTATCGTTAGGCGTTTGACTGCTGGTGATGATGAAGTTACCACGAGGCGAATTGCAGGTTTTTTCAGCGGTGGTTGCCGTGGCTGTGGTTGCATTTGCCAAGATGAAATTACCACAGATCTGCTTATCTGGAGGACTGCTTATGATAAAGCTTTGCGATTGTTTCTCCGAGTTTATGTTGTTAAGTATGAAGTGAGCTCCGGTATGTTTGTCTTGTCCAGCAGCCGTCGTTGTGCCTTTTGGACTAAGAATATAGCTCGTCTGGGGAGTGCTCGATTTGACTGCAGTGCCTCCTCCGGCACCATTATCAGTTGTAATGATGAAATTCTGCGATTGGTTATTAGCATCTTTCAGGATAATATTATGCTGACTCAAGTTGATATTCGATGTCTGGTTGGTGGTGCTGACACCGGAATTAGCATTATCTGGTAACTGTTGATTATTAGACACCATGGTCATCTGTTGCTGGACTATGGTGGTATTCTGTTGTACAACGGTGGTGTTCTGATGGTGCGGTGGACTCGGCTGTTGAGGAGATACTGAGCAAGGCACCATCAGAGTTTGCCCACCCACTCCGCTGTTTACGCATTGAATAAATTCTTGATGATGGTGATGCTGTTGTTGTTGGTGGTGATGATGATGATGGGGTGAAGATGCCGAGGCAGCTGAAACCGTCACGCTAGATGACCTAGACGTGTTCGTAGGAGAAGTATTGTAAGTTATTTGCTGACCAGTAGCAGCGTTCACGTTGGCAACAATAGGGCTGAGTTGTCCTCCAAAACTGGCACCATTATTAACAATAAACTGGTTTGGAGATTGGGTGGCAATGAATTGAGTAGTACCATTAGGCGTTGATATGGTCTGCGGTCTGAGCTGGGTGGCATTTTGAGCCGCACTAGTCTGAGTTCTGATCACCATGCCAGTAGCCGGGCTGGCTAATATACCTTGACCTCCAGCATGACTGAACACAGCGGTAGCCGCATTTGTGGGATTTTGAACCGGTGTCAAGACATTCAGCTGGACAGTTTCCGGTAGTAATGTAGCCGTTCCATCACCATTGGTCATTACCATACCACCCAGACCTGCTGGTACGATGAACTGCTGTATGGTGGGTATATTATGGACCAGATTGACAGGATGTAATACGTTAGCAGTGGCAATTAAAGGCTGCGTGCTAGCAAACTGGTTACTTTTATTAGGAAGTATCAAAGTCTGCAGCATTGGTCCTTGTGTGGTAATCTGCTGCGGTTGCGATTGTTGAACAACGACGCTGGCAGTGGCACCAGCTGCAGCCCCAGCAGCCGAATTCGCTTGCTGCGTTATCTGTAGCATTTGTTGCTGTGGTGATAATTTACGCTTTTTGGTATTTGCCTTGCGTTTAGAACTTTCTGGTGACAGGAGGTTGGCTGTTTGGCCACCTCTCGGTGAAAATGAGCCATTGGTGGTAACAGATATGGTACCGGCGTCTGCCAACGTTTGATTTTGGTGATGATGGTGGCCAGCGGTGGCATTATTGGTGGCCACTGTCAGCTGAGGTATTTGCACCGTATTGCCGGCGCTATCTAAAGCCATTACGCTGGGCTGGAATACCAGCTGACCTGTTGGTAACGTATTTACCAGCACTGTTTGCTGGCCCAGTACTTGCTGCGTGACGCCAACTGCCGGTATAACCTGCGTCACAGCACCCGTAACATTAGTAACCACTGCCGATGATCCACCCATCATTGGTATTGGTGAATTAACCTTGGCTACGTTTTGCTGGCTCACAACCGCTGTACCCTGAGGTGTATTACTGGTGGCTACAAGTAACTGACCATTATTTGATACGAGAAAATGACTAGTTAAAATATTATTATTATTGTTTTGATGAGGTATCGAGGTCGTCTTGGAAGATGGCACGTCGTTATGAGGTTGTTGACAGATACTGTGCGCCGTCGATGGTATTTGTATGCTACTAACTACATTCTGCACCATTTCCAATGGTGACTTCGTAGCAATCTGGTGATGTTCTACAGGTATATTGGATGCTGCTGGGCCGACAGGTGCAGCTGCCACCACAGTAACCGTTGTAGGTGCACAATTACCCTGATCATCGTTTCCACCATTGCCAGCAGATCCTACCATGCTGGAAGCAGTAGTACTATTGGTGTGGTTATTGCTAGCAGCGGTATTACCAGTGGAAACCACTGCTGTATTAGTTTTTCCTGCTAAAACCGAAGTGATCGTATTGCTACTTGAGGTATGACCACTAACCACAGCTGTTACAGCGGTTGAGATAGATTTTGGCGAATCCATTGTACTCTCATCTGCTCCATTTGACTTTATAGTGGCTGGAGACTGAGGAGGGATATCTCCATTGGTATTAGGTGTACCACAGACATTCGGAGATGACATACCAGGCTGCACAGGTGATTGGTTACTGGTACTAACTGTACCAGCTTGGATTGGACTACGGGATTCAGAAGGCGAGGCAGCCACGCTTCTTTCACCACTACTACTGCTACTACTGCTACTGCTGCTACGATCAGAATATGTAGACGAGGTAACTGGGTTATCGTCGTAGTGTCTATTATGAGGATGTTGCTGTATCTGTTGTTGTTGTTGTTGTTGGTGTTGTTGATGTTGTAGATGTTTGGTATTGTACGACACTGCACTAGTAGTAGACGGTGTTTTACGACTGCTCGGATGGATATGATCCATTTGTACGCTACTGTCTGGCGTTCTGGATTGAGGTAGACGAGATTTAGTCGAGTCTTCAGACCCATATGTATTCTTAGCAGAGCTGGTAGTTGTTATCGTAGCAACACCTGTTCTGCTAGTGGATGTGTTAGCCATTGAAACTGAATGTTTGCTGGAGATCTGCGGATAATTTCGTTCATCCGGACTTTCTCCGGTTTGTTTTGAGATAGTACTATTTAACAAAGCAGTCTGCTGTGCCAAATACCCGCTCGGATCTTCCATAAAGGATGGCACAGGCGTATTGACGTGTTCTAATTTTATAGACGTTTTATTATGCGACTGACCACTACCCGGGCCACCACCATTACCATTACTGCCGTGTCTAACCATTGATGAGCATTCATTACCAAACCCAACCTTAGCTTTCTTTGACGCCACCATGTTGGCTGGTGGTGATTTACTCGAACTCTTAATAAACTTCTTTCTAGAAGAAGGTTCATCATTGGACCAACCAGACGAAGAAGACGATGGTGACACTTGATGATGATGATGAAGCGGAGGAACTCGTTCATAGGTATTTGATTGATTTATTGATGACTCTGAGGTAACTAAGGTAGCCTGTTGCGGAGCAATTCCTGAAGAGGCTTTGTGTTGAGCAGGCCATGACGATACATTGACACGTTGGACGTGCTGCATCGTCGTGCCAGTGACACTTTGATGATGAGTGTAATGTTGCTGCTGATTTCTATCAGTATCTAGATTCATTTGAGCTGCCGTTGAGATCTGCTGCGTGTGTATCATTTGGTTCGATGGGCACATACCTTGGGTACTATTTTTCATCTCTATTTGTTGTCCATTGAACCCATGGCCAGTGTTTTGTATCAAATGCATTTGATGTTGATGTTGTTGTTGTTGTTGAAGATGATGGTGATGATGCGATTGTTGTTGCTGAATTTGTTGCTGTTGCTGTTGGTGTTGAAGATGTTGTTGTTGTTGTTGATGAAGATGCATTTGCGGATGAGGTTGTTGAGCAATCTGTTGAATCTGTTGTTGTTGCATTGATGCTGGTGGGAATTGCTGCATTTGTTGTGGCTGTGGCATTGGCGATGGTATTTGTTGTTGTTGTTGTTGTTGATGGTGGTGGTGATGATGATGGTGAAGAGGGCTGTATGAAGGTTGTTGATTGGGCATAACAGTATTCTGCATATGCATAGCATTGGATACCATATTAGCATGATGCTGACTTTGCTGATGATGCATTTGTTGCTGTTGTTGTTGTTGTTGTTGCGCTATTGCGTTCATATCATGAGGTGAAACCATATGATGATTGGGAGTTGGCATAATTACTTGGTTTTGAGCAACATTTGCCGAAGCAGGAGTCACTGATGAGGCTTGATTTTGCATCATGACTGATGAACAACCATTGCTAGAGCAATCAGACATACACGATTGATGTTGATGCGTATGTCCTTCGGTATGGTAACAATTACAAAAGGACGCAGCCGTTTTGGCAATTCGACAACGATTCGAGTCCATGCAAGCGTGTTCAGACTGATCAATTCCATGATGATAGACTGAATTATCAATTTTTTCCTGCGTAACAAATTGTTGTGGGGGTTGTGATTTAATAAATTTACCACTTTCGCCATTACCAATCATCATCGGTGAATTTATCGAATCATTTAGTACATTGTGATGCATCGCGTTATTGATATGGTGATTGGGTACAATACGCATCTGTTGAAAGTTCTGTTGTTGTTGTTGTTGCTGCTGCTGCTGCTGTTGCTGCTGCTGATTCATCATATGATGATTAGCAGTTTGAAACTGTTGCTGCTGAGATTGAATATGAGGTTGGCCTGGTAAATGAGGACCAGACTGAGCTGCCGGATTCATATGATGATGAGATGCCATAGCAACATTTTCCACTGCAGAGTTACACTGTATTCGATGTTGTTGCTGTTGCTGTTGTTGTTGATGTGGCACTGGTTGCATTCCGGTGCCACCAGCGCAACTCATATGATGATGTTGCAACCCAGCTGCATTGCAAGGTTGTTGATTACCAATGACGTTTTTCATCTGGTTACAAACGTAACCAGGACCAGATGGATTGTTTTGAGCTGCCTGATGATACTGTTCGTCGGTGGTCATGAAAGAACCCGTTTGATTTGGCATAGATCTAAGGTGAGGTTGCTGTTGTTGTTGAGATGGCTGAGGTGAGGGTGAATCAACAGCGAAGCAATCGTTAGATACGTTGAATCCGTAATTCTGCTGCCTTGTGTTATAATACTGCGCAGTTTGGTTAGGATACATGTGATTAAATGGCGGTGGCCCTTTCAGACGCACCATGGCTGGTCCCATCGATGACGACATTTGTTGCTGATGGTGTTGTTGTTGCGGCGTCATACCAACAGCCATGCCAATCTGTTGGTGATATATGTTGTTTTCCACCTGGAAAATGAATCGAATGAGGTTAAAGGTTAGTACACCAATTATTGGGACCGTGCAAGATTTAGAATAGATAATCATTAGGTTTCTTACCTGAGAATTCGACGCGATAACGGAGGGATTATTTTCTTTGGTAGAAATATCACAATCGGTGTGCACCATTACGTTTGGTGACGGTACAGACGAATCGTCGTTAATGAACTGCTGCTGCCCTGGCATGAGTTTTCTCTTCTTCCTTCGATCGCTAATATCTGTAAATCAAGAAATACAAAACGTACATCCGTTAGAATTACTCGGTTTAATAGATTAACATACCTATTTACACATAAATAGCTATTCATTTAAGTAACTAATAAAATGCACCGTAAAGGCATAGCATAGATAAATTGCTGTTCTAATGAATTCTTCTATTACTCCATCAATGAAACGCTAGTTCTATTTTTAGCTTGGTTTTCCATGTCATACTGTCAATGAAAGCCCGGTTATCGCAGTCTATCAGCCTTCGGTAGATGAGGG
Source organism: Ferrisia virgata (assembly GCA_900060175.1). Lineage (NCBI taxonomy): Eukaryota > Metazoa > Arthropoda > Insecta > Hemiptera > Pseudococcidae > Ferrisia > Ferrisia virgata. The sequence continues at coordinate 18,839 of FIZR01008760.1, forward strand.
GACAACTAAATTCGTTTTGGGGTCTTAGAAGATCATTAAAACCTTTTTTTTTTTTTAATGTCAGATATTTACCTATATTTTTTCCCCCAAAAAGTTATAATTCATTTACTCTACTCCACAGAGGCCAAAATCAAGACCAAAATCACTACAATTCAGCCAATAAGGTCAGTTTGACGGGACATTAGAGATACACGAGAGAGAATCAAAGTTCAGTTTAGTCCAAATTTGAGGGTGGGGTGCTCAGAGGCAAGAATAGAAAAAATTGTACCTTTTTCAGCCAATCGATAGAAAATCCAAAGTTGAACAACATGTCCAAAAATTAGCCTCTTAGATCGATTAAGAGGGGAGGTAAGAAGGTGATGTGCCTTTTTGAGGTTTTGAATCTCCAAAGCCATTGCGCTCCCTCATAAGCCTAGAAATGTGTTTTTTTGGGTGAGCTCTCTCATGTTTTGAGTTTGTCCCTTCCCTATCTCCCCTCCAAATTGAGCCAGAAAGTTGAAAATTGGTACGTAGACAAAGTACGGGCCAAAGATGCTCTTTTTGGGAGTTTCGACCTTTCAGACCAATTGCATCCCATTATAGTCCAGAAATGTGGTTTTTTGGGTTGGTTTTCAAATGTTTTTAGTTTGTTCCTCTATTAACTCCCCTCCAAATTGAGCTAGGCAGTTGAAATTCAGTATGTAGATTTAGTAGAGATCGTAAATGTGCTTTTTGATAGTCTCGACTTTTCAGCCTCATTGCACCTTCTCACAGATCTAAAAATGTAGTTTTTTGGTCGATTTTCTGCATTGTTTAAGTTTTTTCCTCGCACATTTCCCCTCCTAATTGAGCTATAAAGCTGAAAATTTGTACATAGATTTAGCATAGATCCTAGATGTTTCTTTTGGGGGTTTTGACTTTGCAGTCTCATTACGCAATACACATCTCTTCCTCCCGACCTACAAAATCTAGTTTTTTGTTGAACTTTTCTTATTTTTTGAGTATGATGTTGTCTTTTGGTAATTTGGTATTATTCATTTTGAAAATTTTGAAGATTAAAAAATCTCTAATTGCAGTGCTATTCTGAATACAATAAAATTCCAATCCCATTCCTTTCTCATACTATTTCATCCTGGCAGCAGAAAAACACGAAGAAAATTTAGACCCTATAATAACTTCATGGCTCATCGACTGCAGAGCATAAACGAATAAATTTTCCCTACAGGCATATTTTTCGCTTTTTAACTAAAAAAATGACAAGAGGAATAAAAAATCACCGCCAAATATTCTTTTCAAACATAATTAATTCGTTAAATTTATATTTTTTATTACTGAATAGACGTGGATAATAAATTTAAAAAAAAAAAAAAACTAAAAGATCAAATCAATGTCAAAATTAAGCTATTACAATCCGTGTAAACGACCTCTTCTCCCTACCCCTTCTACGACATCTCTACTATTCGCTTCTGTATACAATTAAATTACCGCATCCTTTTCCCAACGGACGATCGTCACCTTGGAGTTTTCTCCAGCACATAAGTATCGCCAGAAGGTCATATGAAAAATATTTACACTCGGGCGGGCTCATTTGCTGGGATAAAAATAAGCGTATAATTCGTAAAATACACACAGACACACATACATACCTTTAGCTACCTAGTAAACGTAGTATCAACAACTAAGTTCCCTAATTCCAGTTCACTAACATAATCATCAATCTGTGACAGTGACACTCGACTGCGAATAAAAAAAAAATGAAAAAAAAAAAAAAAGAACTTCTCTCGACATCCTTCAAAATTACACGTTGACATAATTAATGACACTAAAATATCAAACGACAATTTTTGAACTTTCGCCAAAATCTACAATACCCATAATTATGCATAATATGAATACCTTTACCTATATACAATATGTAGAAAAAAGTGTGAGTGAATAACCACACAATCGAATAACATTTACTTATTCATATTCGATAAATTAATTTACGAGACAAGTTTTTTTTTCCCCTTTAATAGAAATACTTCGATAGATTCTACCTGCTTGTATTTCATCTCATTCTCTTTACATAATAATTTTTTCTCTTTTTCTATTAGCCTGTATAATACTTACATACGATTATTATTTATATTAGTTAAATTTTCTCCCCCCGTTCGCCATTTTGTAAAACGTACATAACCTTGACAACTCATAATTAAATTATTCCTAAACATATAGCAACGAATAAATTCGCGTATTTCATAATAAACATTTATGCATTATATCGACTATCTGTAAAAAAAAAAAAAAAAAAAAAAAAAATGAATAATATCCTAATCGAATTCGCCACCCGTCTCTCATCTATTCGATAATGAAAACCAGTTTCACTCTTTCGTGTAGAAAAAAAAAAAGAAGTACCTATCGCATTTTACCGCAGCAAAGTCGATCGTGACGACTTGTACGGATTTTTTATTCTATCGCCATCTCTCTCACACATGCTCAAAATCTATCGCCTCAATCTCATTATAATTTTACAGCGATAAATTCGCGGCTCGTTTTGTATATCTTTGCCAATTGTCTATAGTTAATGAAAATATTATAAACCACCTTCACCTTATACAAATAAATTCGCCCATCGCATCGACGGCCAAGCCGGGATAGAATAAAAAAAATAAAAAGATCAACGACGCGACGCCAGTATAACCTTGGAATTATTATCGAGAGACTAAAATGCGACCAGTAGATCTCATCGATATGCAACATGCTGATCTATATTTTAATATGTAATCGTATTCGATTTCAAATGTGTGTAGCTCAGGTATATACATATGTAGGTATATGTAACTGAGTCAAAGTTATCGTGATTTTGGAGCCGGATTTTCCTGTTGTTGTATGAATATCAACTAAATCAAGCATACGATAAGATTACAAAGGAATTTTGATGATTTGATGGCGAAAATATGTGTTCAATAGTGGGATAAGATGTACAATATGAAAACAGAGAACCCCTAAAGCTACCTTGGTTACGTTGTAGTAATTTATTTTACCATATTTTACAGAATATGGAAACTTTTTGGCGTCTTCAAAAAATACACCATAATACGAAGTTTCAGTTACCATTTGTAGATTTTAGCAGAGAAAACAAGAAATGTAGGTTTTTTGGCAAAATCGTTAAACGTTTTTTAAAAATTTAAACAAATTTTAAAACATTTCTAATCAGTTCCATTATATTTATTGATTAGGAAATTTTCTTCGACGTCGATATATTTTAGAATGGAGTGCAGGGGGAAGGGGAGAGAGGAGAGTCAAAATAATAAAGTCGACCTTGTCTATTGAATTTCATGTTTTCATAAAATAGGTAAATTTTCAATTTTTTACATTTTATACCTATTTTTATAAAAATTTTCACAATTTTTCAAATAATTTTTAACGATTTTTTTCATGATTTAAGCGAATTTTTACCTGTTTTTCTACTTTTTTTTTGATTCGAGATCAATTTTTTTGCACTTTTTACCAATTTTTGTTGAATTTTTAAGCAATTTTCAATGATTTTTAACAATTTTTTTCATGCTTCGGGTCAATTTTCAACCATTTTTCAACATTTTTTCGTAATTTTTATTCGGTTTTCTTCATTTTTATCCATTCTGATCGAAATTTTACCTACTTTTCAATGATTTTTTCAACCATTTTTTTCATATGTCAGGTCAATTCTCGCACATTTTTCAAAAGTTCTTATTGATTTATGATAAATTTTCTTTACTTTTCACCTATTTTGGTAAATTTTTCACCCTATTTCCGCCCTTTTTTTAATCAAATTTTTACCTAATTTTCGATACTTTTCATGGATTTGGATTTTACTTATATTTTGGACCAATTTTCTGCACTTCGTACGAATTTTCTGTTCGCTAAATTTTTTGTATTTTTTTTTAAATTTTAGATGATTTTCAATAATTTTTCTCATAATTTAGGTCTATTTTCGGGGCCCTTTTACTAATTTTTGTGAAATTTTTACTCAATTCTTGATGATTTTTAACAATTTTTTTCATGATTTGGGTCAATTTTCAATCATTTTTCAACGCTTTTTCGTAATTTTTGTTTAGTTTTCTTCACTTTTACCCATTCTTATCAAATTTTTACGCACTTTCAATGATTTTCAACAATTTTTTTTACATGTCAGATCAATTCTCGCCCATTTTTCAACAATTTTTCTTGATTTATGATCAATTTTCTTCACTTTTCAGTTTTTTTTTTGACCAATTTTCCACCCTATTTTCGCCAATTTTCATCAAATTTTTATCATATTTTAGGTCAATCTTCGTTCTTTTTTCAATAATTCTTGTTGATTTATGATCGATTCTCTTCACATTTCACTTAATTCAGTCAATTTTTCACCCTATTTTCGCCCATTTTTATTAAACTTTTACTTAATTTTCGATAATTTTCTTCATAATTTAGGTCATTTCCCTTCACTTTTCACTTATTTTGGTCAATTTTTCACCCTATTTTCGCGAATTTTTACTTAATTTTCAATGATGTTCAATAATTTTTCTAATAATTTAGGTAAATTCTAGGCATTTTTTTTTAAAACAATTTTCGTAACATTTTTACTTAATTTTTGATCATTTTTAACGATTTTATTCGCATTTTCCGACTTTTTTCTTGATTTTTGCTAATTTTTTTGCGTTTTCGAACGATTTCTATCAAATTTATACCGACTTTTCGATGATTTTTTATCGATTTTTTTCATAATTTAGATTAATTTTTTGTACTTTTCATCAAATTTTATCAAATCTTTACTTGATTTTTAATAATTTTCAACATATTTAGGTCAGTTTTTGCCATTTTTTACCAATTTTTACCTTATGTTTGCCTAATTTTTGATGATTTTGTAAAAATTTTGTTCATATTGTGATTCAATTTTCATCAATTTTCAACATTTTTTTCATGATTACTAGTAAAATTTTGCATTTTTTACCAATTTTCATCAAATATTTACCCGTTTTACCATTTTTCAAAAATTTTCAACGTTTTTTTTTCTTTATAATTTAGGTTAATTTTCGCTAATTTTTCAAATTTTTTTGTAGGTTTCGATCAACTTCTTTGCAATTTTTACCTATTTTTGTCAATTTCTTTCCAATTTTCAATAATTTTCAGGTAACTTTTTACCCATATTTTAAACTTATTTCACAATTTTTGATCAATTATCTGCACTTTATACCCGTTTTAATAAAAATGTTAACTAACTTTTCGATGATTTTTTTCATATTTGAAGTCTTTTTTCGCCCATTTTGCAACATTTATTCGCGATTTTTGGTCAATTTTCTTCACTTTTTATCCACTTTACTCGACTCTTTATCCGATTTTCGAGCTCAAGAATGTTCTCAGTGTTCATCGAGAATCGTAAAACCGATATTTTTTTTATGCTCCCCCTTCGCCATCTTTTGGTGCATTTTGTAACAAGCTTGTTTTCTTCGTCAATATGGTATAAAAAATTAAAACGTTACAAATTGAAATTTTTTAGCGGTTAAAAAATGTAACATTTTTAACAAGGTCGTCTGAAGCATCCTGATACTTATTCGATGTTCATTCAAAAAACAAAATTCAAGCTCAATTCCGCCTTTCAAACGACGAATCTCGCTCTACCCCCCCCCCTTGCCCCCTCGCGGAGAGGAAAAAATTTTAATCAAAACAAAACACCGACAGCATCGATCATACATTTTTTTCGTATCTTCGACTAATACTGAAAAAAGTAGTAAATTATATACGCAAAAATTCTGCCATCGCTCGTTGCAAACCAGCACCATCTCCATCTCTCATTGAGCTCAGGCCAGTCAGTGGCGGCGGCCTGCCGAATGGCGGGTAAACAAAGGTAAATCCCGCAGATTAACGCGACAACGCGTCCAATCTGTGTACGTAGAATTAATTATCATATAATTACCGAGACGACAACTACAACAACAGAAAAACTAATAATATATCCGAGCCCGCACCTAAATCAACTTACAGAAGAGAAAGAGAGCTCGACTGGAATAATCCTTCATAATTCACTCTACGTCTACAATACCAAACTCCCCCCCTTCCCCACCCCACTCACCTACTGTATCGCAGTGTCGCTCTTCTCGCAACAATTTAAACAACCATCGATGAAAATTTGTCGCGTCATTTCGAAACAATGAAGATATCGTCATCTGGCTCACACACATACTTACTTGTACACTCGTACTGTGTACACAAATGTACATACATATGGGAAGGGCAGAGGGACCGGGGTATTCGACGACGCTTCTTTTCGCAGAATTTCTACGAGTATTTTCCACACTGCACTCTTTTCTCACCTCGTTCGCTCGTTTAAGTTCATCTATTACGAGACAATTATTCCAGAACGTTTATCGTCATCAGATAGTTAGCTACAGCTACCACACTAAACTTGTACCTTTATTTGTCATCGTTCTGGAGAGCCCTTGATGTGACCTCACAATATTATTGTACGTACATTTATACAGACAGATACACGTAATACCTACCTAATCCTCCTATACCTAGTTGTATCTATCGAATTCCAAGCGAATTTACCCAAACGGTATCGAAATTATTATTATTATTATGATAACCGATTAAGTGTCACACAATCTGATGAAAGATAACATTGTTCATTTGTAACTGTAGGAATATGTTCAATGTGCCTAGCTACCTAAATACATAATGTAGGGTGTTGGGAAAATACCATGTAACTAAATCTACCAACTATATCTCGTCTATTAATTTTGTTAACAAAAAAAAAAAGCATCGTACAGCTCGATTTTCATGACATATTACAAATCATGAGAATCCTAATCAGCTTTGAGGATATGAAGGGTTCAATGGGGCTAAAAAGTCAAACTCCCAAAATACACATCTACGACCCCTACTGACTATGCATAACTAAATTTTACTTCCTAGCCCAATTTGGAGGGGAGTTATACGAGGAACAAATACTAAAAATTAAAAAACAGGACCAAAAAAACACATTTTTGAGTAAAGGGGTGAAATGGGGCTGAAAGATCGAGACCCTCAAGAGGCACATCTAGGGTCCCTACTGAATGTATATACCACATTTCAGCTTCCTAGCTCTATTTAGAAAAGGAAGAGTTATGCGAGGAACAAACTCAAAAAATGAAAAAACCTGACCAAGAACCCACATTTCCGAGGCTGTGAGGAGGTGCAATGAAGCTGAAAAGTCGGGACCCTCCAGAAAAGCACATCTACGCTCCCTACTGAATGTTCATGCCAAATTTTGACTTCTTAGTTCATTTTTGTGGGGAGGTAGGGGAGGAACAGGCTTATTTCTAGGTCAAGAAGGGGAAACCCTCGCATATCACCCCTCCTAATAGACCTAGGAGGTTGATTTTTGTATATGTTATACAACTTTGGATTCTCTATCGATTGTTTCAAAAAATAACAATTTTTGTGTTTTTGGCTCCTCAGCACCCCCTCCCCCAAAATAGGGCAAAACCGAATTTTGACCCAAGGCCATACCCACTCATACATATTTAATCCGCCGCCAAACTGAGCAGATTGACCGAATTGGAGCGATTTTGGTCAGTAT
>FIZR01008762.1:0-32436 GCA_900060175.1 Ferrisia virgata
TTCCTCCACAACGCGCATGATGTCCGTTAGAAGAGGGTACGCGCCCAACCAAGGGCTAAATTCTAAATTTCATGCCGTATACAATATCACAGCATCCGTAGAACTGCGATAAGTAAATATCCTACCGCGTTTCCAGGTAAAATTTTTAAATATTCCTAAATGCGATAAAAAAAGGTGTTACTAAAGGAACAAAAGGACCCGGAGAGGGGGAGGAATTATCACCAATGTAAGGAATATGAAAACACTGAAATCGCTCAACTGTCATGGAAATTTCATTTTCACTAGCGAACAAACAGTTAAACTTAAAGGTATGTCAAACTTCTGATTTTTCAACCGTAAAACGAGTTTGAAGGGAGAGGAGGTGTAAGTCTACCTCCAAAAAAAAAAGATGCTTTCAACATGGCCTGAACAAAACGAAGGCACTGATCTTACGAAATACCTACAGTAAAAGATTCAGAAATACGCATTCACGGGCATTTTTGACCTTTAAAAATGATATTTCACTGTTTTTAGTCCAACAAATTAATAACCAATTATTAAATTTTCATGAAAATATTTGAGAGACCTAGCTCAATGTTTGAGGAGGAATGCTTTAAGACCCTTGTGATCTCTTCTCTCGAAAATTTTTGCCATTGCTTTACCCAGGCAATATATTTTTTGGTTCGCATTCGTGATTGTAATATCAGGTTTCATGTTACAAGTAAAAGGCATTCTTATTTTCATAAGTTTTTCGACTAGACGGTTTTTAGAAGTGAAAATAATTTGCAAAATTGCGAGATAAAGGATAATTTGAAAATATTAACGCTGATGATTAGAGTTACCACGGAACAAAATCTATTGAGCGGGTATTTTTATATTTTCAAAGAACTGAATTACAGCGACTTTTCAGCGAGAAGAGGCATTAAAATGGTATTTGAAAAGTAATGAAAAATCATTAAAATCACTGGTCACAGTTTCGAAAAATTACTAAAATCACATCATCAGCAAGTAAATTATAAAATCTCTTCAAAGCTTCAAATATCATTAGGTGTTCTTCATTTGATATCGATGTATGCGTACAGAAGGGTGAATAGATACAGTATTCTTACCATACCTCCCACCCTCTCCTTCCCGCAAGTACACCAATTAGGGCTGATATTCGTTTGTAAATGTATTCAACTGTTTACTTCCGGTAAACGTAATAACGCATCCAATTTTTATCGCATTTCGCTCGTTTAATGACTGAAAATAAGAGCCATCTTGATACTACATCTCGTATGTAGTATATTCGACTGCTCGATGTCGTTGGTCGAATTGACATTGGGTACAGCTACAGACAACGGACTACGAAGTACACGTGAAAAATTCTGGCTCATGGCTCATTTCGCGGGGTCATGCACATAGTGTAGCGTATATTATTCAGCGTACACAACTACAAAGCACACGTAATACGTAGTTAGTACACCATACGTATGTGAGCCTGAGTACGATATACGTCGACGTACGTAGGTAGAGAGGTACGTACACGACTAACTACACGTACATGCATAATTGTAAAACGCAATATCGTAAATAAGAGGAGAAATGGTGAGATAGTAAATGCGGACATAAGTGCGGATCGAATGACATGACATGACATAACAGTACGTACGTACGTACGTAGCTGTAGTTCGTACAACGTAGAGTACATCATCATCCTTGGTAATTTTGAAACGTATAGCTCACCAGTTACAAACTTATAAGTTTCGAGTGATGATATACTCGTAAGATTTTAAGATGGATGAAAAGATCATTTTATAAACGCCGCGTTTAGCTACGACTAACTTTTTAAACCAAGACAGTGGATATTAGAATGGTAAACGCCACCGCCGAGTTTCCATTCCTTATTACTTCAATTAAAGCTAAAAATACGAAGTATCCAGAATGTTAATTTGTAGTACAGTATAAGTACAGTGCTCAACTGTACATGTTCGTGTTCGTGTTCACAACAACAACAACAACAACAACAACACATATACGTACTCGGTCGATTTTTTAAATAGTTTCAAGACGTTCTAAGATCGTGCTAATTGGTCGATTGTCGGCGTTAAGTTATCGGACGTATAATTGAGAAACATTGCGGTAGGATTTCCATACATCCTTTCGTAAAGTCGTCGACTCGTCGTTGTCGTAAGAATATACAAACTGCACTGCGAAGTAGTAATACATCATATGTACTTGTATTGCACCTTGCACGTGCACGTACACGTACACTTACATATTTGTATTTGTAATCGGCGCGACGCTGATATCAACACCCAGGCATGACGATGATGACGATGATAGTATGGTAATTATAACGTTATCTTATATGTTTGATCACGAGTCATCGCGCCATCAGCCTTGTTCAGCTGCGTCTTCCTATTCCTATTTACATATGATCTAAGCCGGGCACTTGATACGTGTAGGCGATCATTTATAATGGAGCAATACGGTTTGGGTTTGTCATCACCTTCAAATAGTTGTTCCATTTTCTATGGTCAAACATGCAGCCATCCAGGTTCCGCTTGGCAAACGTATAAGTTTGAAAAAATTAAGCTTTACAATGTAAAATTTCCAAACGCCACACCATGATACAGCGTTCGAGAGCATTTCTTTGCCAAATTCGATTAATATTTATCGAAGATTTCGTTTAGGATAAGCACCTATCTTACAATTTCGATAACACTGAAATAATATGAACGATAAATCAGGCTGAGAAAGCATCGCAAGCGATGCTTTTACCTAATCAGCATTGCAGGTAGGAAGGGTTCAATTGAGTTGAAAATTCGAAGCCCCCAGAAGGCACATCAAGGGTCCCTAAAAACGGGACATATCTGATTTCAACTTCCTAGCCCAATTTGCACGGGAATTGTGCGAGCAACGAACTCTTAAAATTAGAAAAATCTACCAAAAAAAAAAACATATTCAGAGCTGTGAGGTGGTGCAATGGAGTTAAAAAGTCGAAACCTTCTATAGGCACATCTAGAGGCCCAACTAAATGTATACAACAAATGCCAACTTCCTAGCTTAATTTAGTAGGGACTTATGCGAGGAAACAAACTCAAAAAATAAGAAAAAACGACCAAGAAACCACATATTTGGGGCTATGAAGGGGTGCAATGGAGCTGAAAAGTGGGAACTCCCAAAAAGGCACATTCAGGGCCCCAGCGAATGTACATACTAAATTTCAACTTCCTAGCTCAATTCGGTGAGGAGATACGGGAGAAACAACCCTTTTTCAAGGTCAAACAGGGGGAAAACCCACATCTCCTCTTCTAATTGACTTGAGAGGTTGATTTTTTGATATATTGTACTTTTTATTCCCTATCAATTGACTTGAAAAAAAAATGACCAAAACCCTACTTCTTAGGAGCAGTGAAGAGGTGAAATGGGGCTGAAAAATTGAGACCCCAAAAGGCACATATAGATTCTCTACTGAATGTACATACCAAATTTCAATTTTACAGCTCAATTTGGTGAGGAGATAGGGGAGGATCATCCCTTTTTCAGGGTCAAAAAAGGGGAAAATCCCTATATCTCCCCTCCTGATTGACTGAGGAGGTTAATTTTTGGATATGCTATACAACATTTGATTCTCTATCAATTAGCTTAAAAAAGGGCTAATTTTGTGTTTTTGACCCCTCAGCACCGTCTCCTCCATATTGGGGCATAACTGAATTTTGGTCCAAGTTCATCCCCACTCGGATATATTTAATCCGCCGCCAAACTGAACCGATTGACCGAATTGGAGCGATTTTGGCCGGTATCGAGCGAAGTAAACGATTTTAATATTTGGAAAAAAAATAAAAATAAATATCTGGCATGGCTAAAAATCGACTTAATGGTCTTCTAGGGTCCCAATTGTTGATTCCCCCCCCCATCCACCGTTGGTCGATACACAGTAGTAGCCTTGTTTTCATTGACAATATGAAATAGAAAATCGGGCTAAATGTGAGAAAATTGACCAAAAAAATGGAAAAAATCGTTCAGAAGCATCGAAAATTGGGTAGAAATTTGACAAAAATAGCGTAAACCTGCAGAAAAATGACCAAAAATCACTTAAAAAATGTTGAAATACAGGTGAAAATTGAACAAAAATTTGGTAAAAATCGTTAAAAATCATTGAAAATTGCGTGAAAAATTGATAAAAATGGGTTGAAAAATTTTGAAATTCGATCAAAAATCACGAAAAATGTCGGGGAAAATTTGAAAATTGACCGGAAATATTATTGAAAGTCATAATTTTTACCTATATTTCAACATTATTTCGTGATGTTTGATCAATTTCCTGCTTTCTTTACGCATTTCTGTCAATTCATTTCTTATTTTGATTTCATTTTCATTTGTCACTTTCTACCCATTTTTGTCAAAAGTGAATTTCAGATAAAAATGTGAATTTTTGAAATTTGTATCCGTCGCTAGTTTTTTGTAAAACGATTTCGTAAAGAAAGATAGTGACATTTCTAATTTTTAGCTTTATACTTTAGTGGCCTCAACTGAAATTTAAAAAAATTACGAAAAAGAAATGAAATGAAGTGAAGATTAGGCAAATGGTGTACAGATAAATATTTTGAGTTACATTATGAAAAAAAAAAAAAATCTTTCTATCAAAACCTACTATTTTATGAGCGAAAAATACTGTGGAAAATGGGTTTTTAAAATTTCCAAGGTGTTTCCTTAATTTTTTAAAATTTGAAAAAAATGTCACTTCGTACATAGGGACTAGATGACCAGATAGGCCTACATGGAATAGAATTTTTTTTTAGAACTGCCTCCCAGAAACTGCACATGGAAAACTCGATTTGAATTGTTCAAACGCACATTTAGGCTAGGGCGAATGATGTGAATTTGACTTTTTGAAATTTGAGTAATTTTCAAACCCTTCCGAAGTTAAATTCTTGGCTTGCTAAAAGACGTCTTAATCACGTCTAGTACAAAATATCGTTGACCCTTTTGCACGCCGTGTTTTGTTTTAATACGCTGAACATAATAAATGCTTACTCATAAAAAAAGAAATAAAGACTACCAAACATGACTAATCACTCACCGATACAGTGGCTAAGAGAACAAACCATAGTACGAGTGTATGTGTCGAATAAACTTCAATTTATAGGTAGGTATAAAGTTTTATCAAAAACTGATAACCAATATTTTTCTTTTTTTTTCTTTCTGTCTTTCTTTCTTTCTTTCTTTCTTTCTTTCTCATCATTATCAAGCAGTCTCTCGTATCGCTTTCATTTTTCCCTTCCTCTACTCTATTTCATTTCGTCCGACGCCATTGTTTCTAAATTCGAAATGTTCGCCAACTACGCGTAAAAAAAATAACCATTCTATGGCGATGCGACACGACCAAAACTTTGTGCGTCTTTTCTTTGTTGAAATTGATAGCAATGCAACTACATCATACACGTATACATATATACATATGTAATGGTAATACTATGAAGGTAATCAAAGTTAATCCAATGAACGGTAATGCATTAAAAATAGCCGGGAGATAATACACACAGTCTGTACGTCGATTAAATTCAAATTATAAACAGTTTTGAGGTATTACGTATATACCTAAACCTATGATACAAGTACATGTACAAGTAATGTGTACGAGTACGCGAATTAATCGTAAATTTTCTGCAACAGGATGCATGTCCGAAGGAATCTACAGACGTAGCGGTTCGAATTCGAACGTCACCAAATTACTGTCTTTGTTCAGACAAGACGGCTGGTCCGTTCAAATCAGCCGACAAGAATACACCGAATACGATGTAGCCAATGTACTGAAAAGATTTTTCAGAGAATTGCCAGAGCCTTTGTTGACCACTGAATTACATAAACATCTTTGCGAAGCATCTGGTAACGCGATAAAACTCCTACATACTATACAATCGATCGTATTTAAATAATTTTTTTTTTTTTCAATAACATTTCAAAAAACGAATTACGATTATTTTCATTTTACAGCGGTCAACTGCTCCGAAGAAGATAAATTATTACTGTACAGGAGTAAATTGGAGCAATTAAAACCGGTCAATTACGTTACTGTTCGTAAATTAATCGGCCATCTTTATTTTATCCACCAAGAGCACGAGAAGAATTTAATGCCTGTAGCCAATTTAGCCGCTATTTGGGGTCCTACGCTGATGCACGTAGAAGTAAGTATACGAATGAATGCAATTCAAACTTCCGAACGGTTGAGAAGACTGAATGTTGAAAGTTGCTGAAATCAGAACTACGTGTAATACTTTCTAAGATGAGCTTTTTACAAATACTATCTATCTTGAAACGATAATCTTAGTTTGAAACTTTTCTCATTTTTCATGCATTCTGTGTACATATGGATTGTCTAAATAACCTTTAAATAATTGTAAGTAATCGACAAATACGATAAATTACTCATTATTTACACCGACGTTCATTGCGTACCTACTTGAAATGTGTAGGAAGATTTATGGAAGACGTTAAGACGTTGGTAATTCGCTTTAATTTTATCGGTGCCATTCGAAATGGTTGAAAAGTAAAATTAAACTAGAGTTGGGCGAGGCGCAAGGGGGGGGGGGTGTGTGTGTGACATTTTTCGAATGGGTAAAGAAGCTAAGTTTAAAAGAACACCAATCAAAACGGTGATCGTTGACTGAATTTTAGCATAATTAATTACATAGGTATACTTATTTTACAGAATAGCGAATCGAATCAATGGTCAAAACGTGAATGCGAAGCGCTATCCGATCTCATATCTCTTTACCCGAAACTATTTTTGGTCGACGAAGAAGAATTGCAAAGGGAAAATAAAATACGCGAAGTGTTGGAAAAATATGGTAATTCGAATTCGGCTATTCCGCAGTCGTTTAAGCCGTCCGGAGATCTGAAAGTATGGATTTATTTGAATTCCAAAGAAAGTGGAGAATACGTGAATGTTTCGGTAAGATTTTGATATTTTTCTTTCTACCCAGATCTACTCGTAACGGGCACAACGTTATGTTTTAATCATTTTTTTTTTTTTCAGATCGACCCTAATAAATGTTGCCAATCGGTTTGCGAAGAACTAGCTGCCAAAATGAAAGTTGAACCTCATCTACTTTGTTTACAAGAGGTAGTTTGTAAAGAATCGTTAATGAGACCGATGCATCATAGCGAACGTGTTCTAGAAACGGTACTCAGATGGGGATATTGGGACGAAACGGATAGAAAAGATAATTATTTACTATTATCCACTAATAGCGTCATTAGAGAGGTGTACCCTTTGGTTAGTATCCGCACTCGTATCCATAGTCCATAAGTGCCACTACCGTGTCTGTAAATATATATATATAAACGATGTAGGATGTAGGATCGTATTCATTACGTAACTACAGAAATATGCGTAGTGTGTGTTTGCGTAGACCTACCCTATATTAAAAATGGAATTTTTCACAGGCTAAAGCCCCATTAACGGTGAGCAGCGAGTTGAAATACGCGGACAGAAAAATGAAAAACTTCAAAAATTACTTATTCGAATTTAGCGAGGCTAAGTTACATTATTTTAAAGATAAGAAGGTAAGTTGATCATAAAGTACTATACTTCATATATCCAGATTCAGCCATCTCACATTCGTGAGTACTATAGACTACTATATGTGCTGTTCTCACCTAAGAACATAAATCGCTGAAGATAGAAATTAATGTGAAAAAATTATCTGACAACGAAACTGGGTCTTCCGAGATAAAATGCAAAAACTAAGCTGAAATCTTTCTTTAAAATTACAACAGCTTCGATACTGAAACTAATGTGAAAATAGTAAAGTATTTTCATTATAACATTTAAACGTTCGAGAGCAATTTCAAAATCAAAGAAATGGCGAACCTTAACACAAAATAAAACAGCTCTTTTCAATTCTCATAATTTCGACTATCGAGGCTAACTGTTTTTCCATTTTTTCAATTTTTAGACTTCGTCGAAAATTAAAGAATGGCCTATCGAAGATATCGTCTGGTACTTGGGATACGAACCGAAAAGGGATCCAAAAACGAGGTAAGTTCGAAATCGATGATGTAAATTCGTGAAAAAATAAATCGAATCGACAATTTTTAAGGAATTTTCAAAACATACAGGTACCTAGTTTATATATTCGCCAATTTAATGGAGATACTTTTTCTACAATCATTTTAATTAGAAATTGCGATTGAAAAACTGTTTGGTACGAAAGTATTTCATTTTTATTTTTATTCATAATTTTATCGTTCCACTCGAATTGACCTTAGTAACCTATTTGCTGAAATGCATTCGTGTAAAGCAAAAGGTTTGTATAAAAATTTTGGCAAAGAAAGTAACATTTGTATGTACATGTATACTAAACCCCATATGCGTCAAGTGCTTTTTTTTTAAACCATGATTCACAGCTAGGTACATAGACATACACACTGTGGAAAAAAATTTCATACTGATAAGCGCGCGTGCAATATTACGACGATAATACTAATTTCTTCATAAAAACATATAATTTAATGTCTTTTTTTTTTTTTTTTTTCAGATGGTCGATAACATTCATCGATAAAGGTGAAAAACCAACTCGGTAAGTTATAATTATAGCTTTAATAAAGTAAACGATCCTAAGCTAGAATACGCGCGTAAATCAATACAAGTTTTATAATGTACTCACAGTAACACCTCTTTTATAGATCGAAAGAAACGCCATTTTTCGGCTATACAATTGCCGGTATTAATAAAGAAGAGCAATTCAAATGGATCGCCGCTATGCTACTTGGAAAATACCCACAAAGTGATTTGTTGCCTCCGATATCTTTATTAAAATGAATTTCATTAGATTTTGGAGTAATATCTACGCTTTCCTTCCATTTTTCATACTGTATTTTGTACTTTTTTTTTTAAAGAATGAAACTTAAATTTTTATACGATTACGTTTAAATCGATAATTATAATCGATTGTAGTATTATTTTAGGTACCAAAATTTTTTTCATATTACCATTTTACTTGATACGTCTTAATTTTAGTAATTTACTTAAACTTTTTCTCGAGTCTTTTTTATAACCATTTTTTTTTTTTCATCTTTCTCTTTCTTTATTTTCTTCTTTCATTTTTTATTATTAAAAAAAAAAAAATAAATAATAATAATAATAAACCCAATTTCCGTAAGTATAACTAAGTAATACTCGCCCATCCTAGATTCCATACCTGACATAATAATTTACATAATTTTAAAACTTTACCGACGTTATACGTGTACGTTCGAATGAAAAACAAAAAGAACTCCACATTTCTCCGCTACTTGTTTTTTTGTACTTAAAACGGAAAAGTTTCATTTCGTGCATTTATAATTACTATCTTCTGTTACCTATATAATTAAGTTTTTCAATTTTTTTTTTCCTTTTTAATGCTTGCCTTTGTGATTTTTTTTTCGAGTAAAAAAAAACCGTCGATTTAAGAGTTAATTTAAGGTACGACTGGACTGACGACTGACGTGTTGACCACTTTGTTATGTTATTTTTGGATTATGAAAAAAATATACATTTGATTAGCGTGTAACCGTTTGTGTTTTTATTTTCATTTTTATTTCAACGCAATTAGTAAACGCTGTGCTGGTTAATAGAGAAATTTGGGATTCGTGATCGTAATATCACGATAGAAGTTTCAAAGATGCGTACTTTTCTAGGTCAACGAATACCCAAGGGGTTGCTCATCGATGACTTTCCACATTACTGCCCACGCTACCCTCCTTAGTGGTGAAAAACCATCGCGAAAACCGGATTTTCTATCGTACTGCCAAAATTTACAGCCTCACAGGAAAACTTCTTAGACAAATAATTTTCTAGCTCCGAATAGGAAAATGAAAATTATAAAACACAAAATTTAACACGTAAAATAGAAAATCAAGTAATTGCACACATTTTATTCCAAGTAACTAAAAATGCTACCTCAGATGAGAAAACGTCTTATCCAAATTTTCACCCACACCTACCCGTATTCGTTATACTGAGATGTACATGGACACAGACTTTGGTTCACTACATTTCTGGATAGGGTTGACACAAAATTATTGTGATTTTCATCAATTATAGGTAATAGACTAGGCGAAAATGCAGTGATATCTGCGATGAAGTTTTCAACGAGATTGGTTCATTTTTTTACACATACTCGCAAAATTGATCGACGTTGAAAACTTTTTGATATACTACTTTTCATAGAAAATATAAATCGATCTCGTTGAAAATTTTATCAAAAATATCCCTGCAATTCCGCAAAGTTGATTACCTGTAATCGATGAAAATTTCAACAATTTCTGTCAATCCTATCTAGCAATACAGAGAACCAAATTCTCTGTCCATGTACACCTCAGTATAACAGGGTAGGAGGGAAGGGGGTTGAAAATTTGGATAAGACGTTTTCTCGAATCCGGGTCATTTTCCCAAATGCAATTTCTCAAATGAAAACTAAAAAAAAAAACATTGCGTGTAGAAAGGGTTCAAAGGAGCTTAAAAGTCGAAACGTCCAAAAGGCACATCTAGGGTACCTACTAAATATACATATCTAATTTCAAGTTCCTAGCTCAATTTGGAAGGGAATTGTGCGAGAAACAAGCTCAAAAAATTAGAAAAACCGCCCAAAAACCTACTTTTTAGGGGTTGTAGATAGGTGAAATAGGGCTGAAAAGTTAAGACCACCAAAAGACACATATAGAGCCTCTACTGAATGTACATACCAAATTTCAATTTCACAGCTCAATTTGGTGGGAAGATAGGGGAGGATCAGCCCTTTTTCAGGGTCAAAAAAGGGGAAAACCCCTTTATCTCCCCTCCTGATTGACTGAGGAGGTTAATTTTTGAATATGCTATACAACATTTGATTCTCTATCAATTAGCTTAAAAAGGGACAATTTTTGTGTTTTTGACCCTTCAGCACCCTCTGCTCCATATTGGGGCATAACTGAATTTTGATCCAAGTTCATCTCCACTCGGATATATTTAATCTGCCGCCAAACTGAACCGATTGGCCGAACCGGAGCGATTTTGGCCGTTATCGAGCGAAGCAAACGATTTTAATATTTGGAAAAAAAATAAAAATAAATATCTGTTGGTATCCCCCTCCTCATCAACCGTCATTGGTCGATAGATTGTAGTAGCCTGGTTTTCATTGGCAATATGACATAGAAAATCAGGTTAAAAATTACGAATCTTTTTTTTCGAATTCCTTTTCTCGAATGACGGTTTCCCGAATGAATTTTTTCTAAGAAGTTTATACTTCCATGGAAGTTGAGAAAATAAACGAGGCGTGGTCTCCGAAGATTAAGCTTCATACCGTCATACACGATGGAAATGGCAAGGATAGCAGAGAAGAAGCTCTTACTCGATAGGTTTGTGTATTTACATTCACGAGCACACAAAAGTAGAATCTACTGGGACTGCCGGAGACTGCGAATGTACTGCAAGAGCAATCACTAACGATCCGCCTGCTGATGCAAATGTAACGGTATTCAAAAGGTCGAACCAATCAAGTCACACTTATCCTCCAAACTAGGAGGAATGTGAGGCAGAAGTGGTCACTCAACGAATTAAAAGGAAGGCTGAAGAGCATCCTGGTAGGCATTCGTGATGGGTAAACGAGTTTAAAATGCACCACAACAGAAATGGATTCAATTACAACAAAGAATTCAGACAATAACGCTAGGATAAAACGAATATAAAACAAACGGCGACGAATTCGATCTCCTTCGAGCATTAGCTCACAATATTGTTCTGTAATAAAATATGCAATTTCGGGAAAATGACCGGGAACCCGTTTCCTCATCTAACAAGAGAATCTTCTCAACTGTCCGGATCCGATTTGAACGGAACCAAGCTAGACCTTCCAAAACCAAAATTTCAATCCCTGAAGTTCCATTCTTGGATTTTTGGCGAATTTTTGAAAATTTGCACCGATTGTATAGCTGATAAATACAGCGAAAGTAAAATATCTCACAAAATATGATCTATTGAAGTTATAATTGAGAAAATTGGGTTACTACTTAATACTGACTATGTGAATCAATTTATTCTATTTTTCAGTCGTTTTGGAGGCTCCGGAAAATTCTTTTTTCTTCAGGATTCAAAAAAATTAAGGAATTCAGTGGCTCGAGACACATTTATTCAACCGAACCTGTTTGCTGCCTAACCTAAGGCTCGCAATTCAATATATCAAATTTTCCAAAAATTTAGGACCCCCCAGCAAAAATTTCATTTTTTTAGGATTTTTAAAATTCTCTAGAACAGTCGGATATGAAGTTTCAGCAGCTGAAAATTTAATCCTAGCCCATTAGTATCTATTCGCGTAGTTTTCCCAGAGTTGTCTGTCGAACGGTTGAAAAAAGTTTTTTGTGCTCATTTTAAACTATAAAAATAAAAAATACATTAAAAAATTAAAAATTAGAGAACACGCGAAATTTCTTAACGAAAATTAGTAAAGTCCCTAATATTAATCTTCCAAATCGAATTGTCACATTTCCAAAGAGTTTTATGGCATCCAGTAAAGGTTTCACTTTCTACAGCACTAGGATCCTGCAGCTGAAATTTTATCTTAACTCAATGGCACATATTTCAACAGATTAAGGTAGTTTTTTTCTGGAATTTCGAGCCGGACAGGGGTAAAATTAATTTTTTGTAATTTAGTGGATATTTTAATATTGTCACAAAAACATTTTTTTCAACAAACACGTTGGAATTTCTAGGAGAATTACCTTAATCTGTTAGAATGGATGCCAATATGCTACAAAATTCTTAAGCCTACAAAATGTCTGGAAAATAGGATAGATCGATTCGTGTGGTCGATATTAAGAAGTAACCCAATTTTCTCCAGTAGAAACCTGAATAGATCATATTTTATAAAATATTTTATTTTTGCTGTGTTTATCAGCTTAACAGTAGGTAGATACATGCAAATTTTCAAAAATTCATCAAAAACCCAAAAATAAATTTTAGCAGCTGAAAAAAAAAACGCGTTCGCCTAAAACAAGAGAAGCTATACCTTTATAACATTGGGCGAAACCAGATTGCAGATATAAATGTCGAAGGAGCGCTAAAGTGAAAATACGTAACAAACCACGACGAAAAAAAGAAATATTATTCGTGGAAAGTTTTCGTATACTTATTACTTACAACTTTCAAGTAATACGGCGCTGTAAGATGTCACACAATGTACACCACCTAATCCTTTTTATACCTATACCTATACCTTTTACTTACGTACTACGTATAATGTACCTGTATTATATGGAATTTTCTATAAATGGATTAAAACTATAGACTTACGATAATAATACGATAAACAGTAAAATACGAATTATTAAAGTTTTTCTAGTAATTATATACATCACTACGTGTAAGAATGAAACAAACAGAATCAATAAATTATTGGAAAGGTAGATGGGTATTTCATTTCCTATAATAACGTTATAAGGGTGTAATTTAGCCGCAGTAATTTGGTACCGAGTCGCGTATTTTTGCCACAAAAATGGCGAATTTAGTTTAGGAAAAAATTCACCAAACATCGCTACCATCAGATACTATTAAACCATGCGATTAATGATGGACTTTGATTTTCGTGTTTGAGGTTTCAATTTTTTTCAATTCAATCGTACGTCGCTGACGGACAAAATACGTAAAATTGCCAAAACGTAGAGAGTGAAAACGAGCAACGAAAATTTTAGTAGGTACTAGCTATTAGCCAGGAGCCACTAGGTAGTAGGTAGCTAGATACGGATACGTGCATGAAATTTATTTCTGAACACACTTACATATTACGTATTACGTATTACGAGTGCTACGTGTACGGTTGAATTTTTTGTGAAAAACCGCGACGCTATGATGACCTTTGAGAGTAATTTACTTATCTTATGGTACGCGTACGAAATACTCTACGTGTATTATATGGTACGCGCGATACTGCAAGAATACTTCTCCCTTGAAAACAACATGTCACGAGAACAGTTTGTTTAAAATTAGTCGTTTGAACCCTCGGGACTGTATTAACAACAACATGATATTAAATTTTGATTAAGAGGGTTTGCGTCAAATTATAAGCTGGTTTTCTGCCCACCACTTCAGATTGATATATTAAAAAGGATTGATATTAGGTAGTGCGTATACGCCAGATATACGTATACTTGGTGTCGTATAACCCCTTTTCGGTATTCTAAACTGAAGCATACCGATTTTCAGCTTTAACAGATGGTTACCGTTGAAATTAAAACAGTGTTTTCGTATACTCGTATCCATCTATCTATCTATCTACGTGGATTGTGTAGTGTACGCGACGGTAAAATAAACACCAACGCTCTATACATAGTAATATTCCAATAAGAGCTTTCTACACCTTGACCATTCTTGAAATTGTACAAACTTTCTATACATTTACAGCCTTTTACTTCCTAAGCAAAGCCTGACAACGAGCACATCATCTTCTAGGTACTGACGGTTTAAAAAACCAGTGTTCTTCGTTCAAAAAAAAAAGCTTAAATGAAACAAATTGCAATTGCGTATCTTTGCATTCTAAATTACTTACATCGAGAACCGGTTTAAGCATGAATACATCGTGATTTTATACTTCAACATTTGGTTTTTGAAGCTCGGTGCAAACCTTTGGAAGTGGGAGAAAAAAAATGGCCGTCAGATATATAGAGTACATCGTTACAGAGATTCATTCGCCGCGTCATCACCATCCAACATAGAGTGTAACAAACGAAACCGGTTTAAACGTAGATCATGGATGCTATTACAAGTATGGTTGACTCGGCTGGGCATTCAGACAACGTGATTGGTTTTATAAAAATAATCTCCCAGTCAATGGGACGAAACCATTAGAAAACCGGATACTAAGACAAAATACATAGAAACAACCGACATAGTTAACTAGGGAAAAAATACAAAGGGTATAACCGGATAAGGGTTGATTTTGTCCTTAGTACCGATTTTCGATAAAATGCCTTCAAATGGCGCAATTATGATCCACCCCACCATTTTTAGACTTATGGTCATTTTATTGCGTTGTTTTCAATAATTTTTTATTTCAACGGAAGCGAGTGAAATTTTTTGTTCTTTAGCACAAAGTTACATCTCATAGACGTGTATTTACAATAATTTTGTCATCAATTTTGGTGCACTTCTTCCCGTGGTTTCGGCCATTTGAAATTTTCAAGTGCAAAAAAACCCTGATAGCAAAATTCGACTAAATTTTAAAAATATCCCAAAAACGTGTTTTTTTAACGTAAATTTACCTAACGTATTCATTATTGGCGAATTCGGTTGCGCAAGGATCGGAAATCTCAAAAAAAAAGTACAGAAATGTTTAATTTTAGCAGATTTTTCGAATTTTGAGTGTTTTATACTAGGAATTTAAGAAGACCAAATTTAGAAACTAACGTCGGATTCGTGTTTAGCGAGTCAAAATACCCCAACAAACACTATTTTCGCAACTGTTTTACTTGAAATCTCAAAATTCATTTTTTTTTTGTCATAAAAAAAATTGAAAAATCAGTGAAAAAAGTGAGAGAAAATTGAATTTTGAGACTTCTTGTAGAACAAAAGCGAAAATGATATTTATCGGTGTATTTTGACCCGCTAAACACGAATCCACAGGTAATTACATTTGGAACGGTTATAGAACGGCATCGTTCCGAACATTGAACAGTACTCATTATGGTCACTATTTGCCCAAAAATAGCAATGAATAGAGCTTGTTCAATTAAATACATTTACAATGTGAAAAGTCGCGCAGTTATATCTCGATCGATGTTCGAACTGTATCGTTCGACCACCGATCGAACTCGTTTACCGTGTTGTTGGCGTACCTCGCCGCAGTTCTTTGGTATCGAACAGCGTTGTCGGACTAAACAAGTTTTCTGGGGATAACTACGTTTGTCGGGTAGTACTCGTGGCTCGTAAACGCCTCATCGGGCAAGACGATTCTCCGTACTCTGTAGCGAACGACGGTATGTAACGTGCAAAGACTTTTCGAACGGTCGTCGATCGGCCTCGTTTGACGAGACTCAACGGTACCAAATACAATACCGAATTTTCAATTTCGGGAGAATAGTTTTTTTTTTTTTTTTTTTTTTCAAAGATGATGTGACCTCTCGCCGAGATATGGGCATTGAAGCACCTACGATAATTTTTGCAAACAACTAGATGCAGAATTGTTATTCTAGCAGATTTTTCAAATTTCGGTGTGGTTTTATAAGGAGAGAAATGCCCCAAAGAAGAAAATAACGTCAGATTCGTATTTAGCGTGTCAAAATACACCGATAAATATCATTTTCGCTATTATTCTGAACAAAGTCTCAAAATTCAATTTTCTCTCACTTTTTCACTGATTTTTCAATTTTTTTGTGACAAAAAAAAATTGAATTACGAGATTTCAAGTAAAATAATTGCAAAAATAGTGTTTATTGAAGTATTTTGACTCGCAGAATACGAATCCGATGTTAGTTTTCTTATTTGGTATTTTTTAATTCCCAATATAAAACACTCAAAATTCAAAAAATCTGCTAAAATTAAACATGTCTGTACGAGGTAAATTTACGTTAAAAGACGCGTTCTTTGTGATATTTTTAAAATTTAGTCGAACTTAGCTATCAGTTTTTTTTTACAGTTGACAATTTCAAATGGCTAAAACCACGAGAAAGAGTGCACCAAAATTAATGAAAAAATTATCGTAAATACACCTCTAAAGAGATGTAATTTTTTGATAAAGAACAGAAAACTTCATTCGCTTCGGTTGAAATTAAAAATTATCGAAAATAATACAATAAAATGACAATAGGTCCGAAAAGGAGGGTAAAAATTTTTTTCAGAATTTTTTTACATCAAGGTGCGCACCATTTGGGGGCATTAAATCGAAAATCGGGGCTGGGGACAAAAACACTCCTTCTCCGGCTATACCCTTTTTACGTGCCTAGGTAGCTAGGTAATATGCAGCATCTGAAAAGAACAGCGTACTACACCATCGTAGAAAAGTATGTGGGACATACGAATTAAAAATGTTGATAAATTACCGGTCGAGAATCAATGATGCAAAAAAATTTCTACTACTACCTAACTGCATGATTTATGGTGAATAATTGTGCTCGTACGGACGCCTTTTTTTCCCGCATGTCCTTTGAATGGTACATACTACATATATCGAGAAGCGAGAAAAAAGGTCGTAGGCATTAAACGATTTCTCGTGGAGACGCTTGTTGACACGATATAACCAAATTGAATTACCCCGTAGAAGGGTTTTCTTGCTTGGGAATTTTTCGATAACGAAACAGCAGAGAGGAACGGAGAAGAAACGAAAAAAAGAAAAAAAAAACGAAAAAAAAAAAAGGTGTATAAGAACCATAAAAACACATTTGTTACTTCTTTCGAGAAAATCGTGTGCGGTGTGACGTTTAAAGTTTGCGACAATTTAAAATATATAACTTTTTACGGAAAGGAAAAGACCACTAAGCGTGAAGTTAGAAAAAGCTCGATGGCAGATTCGTTCCATAATTTACGATGTTTAGAAGATACCTGTCAACTGATTATGTGAGAAGCGACGAGAGTACGAGAAGTTGGCGAGGGTTCAGAGTTCACGAATACGACGACGGAGGAACGCCATTCACAGCCAACTGCTGCTGTGAGCCGTCATGTTAACTTATCCCGACTGACTGATGTCAAGACTCCCCTTAATTCGACACGGCACTGATCTCATTCTCACTTTCACTTTAACATTTTTAACCCAGTAAAAGTGTTTCGATTAAGCATTTTTTTGTTTTGATTTGACGCCTTCACCTTTGCCTTTGTCTTGTTTCGCCTTCTCTTTATTCTCCTCTCAAATTACGCGAATATCTGCTTTTCCCCATCAATCGTCGTTTACAGCGGACATATGTATAATTCTTCGTCTATCTGACCATTTCTCATGTTCGTAAAGTTACGACGCACGTAAATTTAAATAAGCTTTTTTTCTATTAATTATAATGCCGATTGGTAAATAAATGTCGCGTTGTATAGTGTTCGAGCTGCGTGCAACATTTTTACTTCTTTCGAACATTTCAATCATCGCTGATTACTTAGGCCTTATCATTTTCCGAAAAAAATCATCCCAAAGCTTCGAATAAATTTATAGAAAATTTTGGTTAAAAATTTTTTTTTAAAACTCGGTGACTCGAGTTGTAAGTTTAATAATTCGACAAGATAAAAAAAAAAACCTAACCTCGAATTTGCATTTCGTAATGTTAATTTTTTCATTAAAAAATTGATTAAAAAAAATTAGGTACAGTCGTCTTGTCTTTTGTAAAGGACATAACTACTTACACAGGTTTAAGAACCTCCAATAGGATACTTAATTTTATGCGCAGATAATCTGACTGGTAAAATTTAGGATCGTTTAAAAGACCAGATCAACTTTTCCATTTCAAAAATCCAATCAAAGCGTATAGTTCGAGTTGTGTAGCTATAATATTTAACGTACTTCGAAATCAGTAAGTATATTTGCTCGTACCACCGATATTTTTAGAATCAACTGTCGTTCATGTTCCGTATTCGCACGAATTACTCGAACCTGTCTACTTTTTCTCCGGCAATAAAATGAAAATTTTCAAGATTAAAATTTTTTCGAAAGTTTTCAGTTTTTTGTTGAATTATTAATTCGTAATGACGCTATTACGAAACTTTTGTGCAGACATGATACAGATGATGCTGTTTGAAAATCTTTTTTCATCTACGTAACCGTGACACTAGTCAATTAAGTTTTTAGTCGGATTTTCGCGTCGCATCGGTTACATTCGATTTTCCTCTTCATTATTTTCTTTTGTTACCTGTGCTCTTCGATACCAAAATTCATCGAATCATTATCCGCTGCACATACATACGCGGTATTAATAGTATAGTACAACTGTACAAGTATATTTATAATAGATTCATTAAAAAAAAACGCCCCGCCTTCGCCCTAGTTTCTTTTTATAAAAATAGTCGAGCTTTACGTTACGGTTCATTTGATAAATCCTCCTCTCGTTGTTAAATCCCAATAGAAAACGTATCAAACATATAAAAACTATATACACACACATTATTATGAACACAAACTATATAAGGGATATAATAAACAGTAGCGAACTGGTAAACGGCACCTGTTCTTAATTCAATTCAACGTGACCCTTCTTTTTATCATAGATTCGCTTCGCCCTCTATTCCCAAGCATTCATTCTCTTTCTCTCTCTCTCTCCCTCACACACATGTTAAGTATGTTTTATTTCGCCACTTGTTACTATAAATCAAAATTGTAGGTACTGCGAATGCTTCTTTCTCGATCATGTAATACCTATCCATCAAACTTGTAATGTGTACATACAGTTGACATATTTGTAAACAAAGGGAAGAGGGTAATATTTCCTACAAGCATACGCGTACATCACCTCACTTTTGTTCACTTTTTCTCAATTCTCGTGTTTGTTTTTAATACGCTTGCTGTACGTTTACCATCTGTGATACGCAATAATTGAAGAGGATTTTGAATGAGCTTTTTTCTTCCTTTTACGATGATTCTAGCTGGTAAGATAGTGTGTACGCGTATATCATCATTACATCATGTTTGTTCGGTACCTGTACCTGTACCTACTACCTAGGTACCTTACCTAGATAAACACACACATCTCGCGAACATGTACATATTTGCAACACTTACACTGAAATTTTGAAACGTTGACATTTTCACTATTTACACACCAGATGAAAAATACACGACAAGAATGCATTTACGATACGTAATATGCGAAAATAGGTATCTATAAACAAGTGCATTCATCTGCACCTAACAGAAGAAATGAAAAATTATACGAATGTACGAATCACCTCGTACAAACGAAATGAACACGGTGTATGTAAGCTTAGATTTCTTAAATAAATAATTCAGTCCTATTTACCATTACGACGGAAACCAGGTAGATACTAGATACACGTAAGTTAGTCTTTATCGTGACTTTTGAATACCTATATCTATATAGGTATTAAATTTCATACACCGAATCGAAACGAGAAAGAGAGAGAAAAAAATATAGACGTCATTTTAAACGGTTTACGTACGTCTGTCAAAATGAACAAAAACCAAACTCAAAGAATACCTACGATAGACATTGGAAACGGAGCAAAAAGAAAGAGAAAAGGAAACGAAAATCTAATGGGAAAATAGGAAAAAAAAAAACGAAGAAGAGCGAAGGAAGTGAAAAACACTAAATAATACAAACTATAACAGATTCCTCACGGCAAAGAAATACCGGCAGCTACGGCAGTTGAATCTGAAAATCATCAAAATTTCAGGAGCTCAGACCAGTAATGAGCAGATCTAATAAAAGTTTTACCGAAAGAAGATAAAAAACCGAGCAACAAAATGGAAGAAAAGAAAAACCAGCGAAGATGCAATTTTTTTTTTTCTTTCAGTCTTTAAGCCGATTTCATACTTCGTAAAAAAAAACCCTAACATTCATTACAGACGCTGGTTTACAACTGATTTTATTACTGAAGCTATTTAAAATCTATTTTGCAAGATTAAGGTCACCTCAGGGGTTGAATTATTTTGCGAATAAGAACGAATATAAGATGCAGTCCCAGCACAGAACACTGTCAAAACCACTTTTTCACGAATACCTAAATTAGTAAATTTATCGTAGGCCAACGGACTGCAAATATTGGCGATAAAACAATCGCATAAAAATACCATAGGCCAAAGGAATAATTTTTTTTTTCACGGCGCTAAATATACCTACAATGAAGAGTATGATTTGAAAATAATACATGACGAAGATTAGTAAACATTGAATTTTTTAGAAAAAAGTACTAATCTCGTCCTAATTGTATTGGCACGAAAGTTAAATTTCCAAGCTAAAAAGTTAAAATTCGAGATTTGTGTTAAAAAAAAAATTACAGTTCACATCAGTGAAAGAATTATTTCATTGGTCACAATATTATAACCGAAAACATTATCCAGTGAACTCTGATTTCAAATCTGCCTGTACCTACTCATTACGTTTCAATTAAAAGGTAAATTTCAAATTATTCATCATCGATTGCAATAATACGAGTTTCTTTTTTGTGTGAAAAAAAAAACAATAAGATAAAATGAAAAAGAAAACACATTAGTAATACGTGTAAATAGAGTAAAAAATTAGGAATCAATTAATCTATAGTGATATCCGAAGCGAGGGTGAGCCGACCTGCACAAGCGCATACGGAGACAAAAATCCGCTAGTAGATAATCGT
Source organism: Ferrisia virgata (assembly GCA_900060175.1). Classification (NCBI taxonomy): domain Eukaryota; kingdom Metazoa; phylum Arthropoda; class Insecta; order Hemiptera; family Pseudococcidae; genus Ferrisia; species Ferrisia virgata. Next base: position 21,239 of record FIZR01008762.1, read on the forward strand.
TTTTTCATCGTCATTAAATACGCTCAATGTAGCAATAAGTGCGAACACGTAGAAGGATGCAAACGAACAAATAAAAAACACGCATCCCCAATAAGGCGTGAAAAGAATAATAAAAAATGATATAGTAACCGTATTCGGTTGCCACTTTGATAAGTATAATTTTTTTTTCATTCCGGTCGTCGAAGCCGGCAAAAGCCATATAGAGTTGAGCAGACGGTGGCGCGACGGTGGCGGTGCTAATACGCAATGACAACAGCAAAAGGCAAGAGAGGGTTATAATTCTGGAATATATGCGGCGAGAGAATACTTGCCATCAGCGTCGGAGAGTTTATTATAATAGTAATGGTAAAAGGGTTAGAAATACGTAGGTAAAAGGGGCACGAGATTTCACGGCATAAAGTCCCCGAACTAAATCCCTTCATAGCTGGTTGGCGTTGGAACGATCGCGGGTACAGGCCGCCGCATACAGTACACCAGCCATCATGCCGCCACGCCGCGGAAGGGTTGAGACATTACAAGGGATGCTGCTGCGAAATGATAATCAAGGTGATTCTTCCACCCTTTACGCCCTCTGTCAACCACTTCTAAAACTAGCTCCTCCACTTATTCGCTCTCTAACTTTAACTCTCTGCCCATGATAATGGCCCTGTAAATATTTAAACAAGCGTATACTAAGCCCTTACTGTTGATTATCATTAACATTATTCTATGCTATATAGCGCTTTTGCTTATATGAAACAAAGTCTAAGCTTACAAACTTTCTCTTCTCTTTTTCCTTATACATTTTACACAATTGAAGAAGAGAAAAAAGCAAAATTCGCTCGAGCTCTTCTTCCTATTTCAGTGTTTTTGTTCTTTGAGCGAAATGTATCTACGTGAAATACCGACTTAATAATTATGAATTAAGTATGGCTCGAAAAGAAAACAAAAATTCCAACAAACTCGATGCCAACTTTACTTTTGTTACCTTTCGATCATTTTCCTACCAGTAAGTTTAAGTACGTATTTTGAACACATCCACAGATTCAGCTAGTATCTCTTCAAGCCACAATATTGAATTCTACTCGGACCAGACTCGAATCCAGGAGATGGGTAACCGAGAAAAACTCGAGTGGGTCTACGCCGCAACATATCTGGGTCGATTACGGAGAAATGGGGCATTTTTTTAAAGCTCGTATCTTCAAAATTCTCGGTCCATCGAGAGTTCACTTCTCAGCGGGTGAACGACTTTCCATTACCACGAGATCCGGACCTCATGAGAAATAAATGCACGAAGCAAATCCCCGATTCTAAATTACAAATAAATATAGGTTACATGGGATCAATACAAACGTTGATTTCATATACACTTCGACTAAACTAGCCCTGTTCACGATCAAATTTTATTAAATACTTTGATAATGATACGATACTCCAAAATCAAATTAGTATATTCCGAGAGAATCTGGAAAATTCACTTTCTTCACCCATTCTCAACTACGTATCTGTATCAAAAAATTAACGGTTCTCAGATTTACCGATTTACATCACCAATAGGAAAGATTGGGTTCGTATTCCTGAAATACGCGATTGGTCGACAGTAATAAATAGGAGAAAGTAAACAGTTGCCACAAATCGAATATATCAAAAAAGTATTACAGACGGGAGGTTTTTTTGCACGCGGGTTTACGAAAGGGTCGTAAAACCAAAATAAGGGTAAAATAAATGAGGGCGCTGAAGAATCGTTTGCTGCGAGTTACAGGTGCCATAAAGCCACCTGCTGGCAACTATCCCTCTCGAGGTACGTACCTTTCAGTCACGAGATACCGCAAACGATGCGTATACCCTATTATCATGTTCGATGAAAGTAATAGTAATACGGAGGGTGGTCAACAAAGTACATATTATAGTTTGTTGCAAGTGTATCTACTATATAGTTATAATTGTAACAATAATTAAAACGAGCTAAGTAACTGTACCGACGATAGTTTTACACAGGCGATATCGATGAACTGAAGCAGTTACCTCTATAGCAGTGTACATCGTACCTTAAAAAATTCGGCCAAACTATCAACTCGTTCCCATTGTTCGTACGCTTGGCGGTAGTTCTGCTTCATCCGGTAATAAGTATTGAGATTCAGGACTTATCACATTCTGAAACACTTTCAAATAAACTCACAAATTCATAATTACTTTTATACTGAATTACTATAATATTATAAAATTCACAATATTTGAAGAACCCAAACAGAACAAACGACTTTGTTGTCAGGCGCCATCTTGCATTAATGAGATCTCGAAAAAACAAGAACCATTAAAATTTAATTTCATGATACTCGAATTTAAACGATGTGTAGAACATATATTTTCTAAAATTCAATAAAACAGTAAGTAAACTAATTAAAATTACTTACATTTACACACAGAAATGACAAAGGACAATCACAATTCACCAATTCACCACACGGCAAAATGCTACCTATGGACATTGCACATTGAACATAAAAATTTAGGAATACAGATTGCCAGGTTCCAGAAGTGGGGATCACGATTCGCTCAATTATACGATTTGAAATTGAATCGAAGAACGATTTCAACCATTACCATATTTACGTAATTTACATATTCGGTGTTGTTCAATCAAATCAAAATTTATTAAATATTTTTTATTTTCAATTAGATGTCAACGCTCAAATTTAATGTGCGTGGTAATTTTTTTTCGAAAACTACTGATGAATTTTAATTTTTTAACGAATATTTGGTAACAAAAAGCATACCTGTAACCTGTATACACTCCTACATCCAACAACGCCTAAAATTCCAAGTTGGTTTAAGAAATGATACGACATCATTAAACACGGATTGTATGCAATTAGTATTTTAATTTAACTTTCATGAAGAAATAAAAATGGCAAATGTGAATTAAAAAATCGAATTGTCATTTCATTAATTTTATAGATTGAAAAAATTAAGGTTTACCTCTTATCCTTGTCCATCAACTTTTATCTTATCATTTTCTCTTGCCATTTATTACGAATTATAACAGTGAGCATAGGTATACAAATCATGTTCTGATGACTAAAATTACCCAAATTAATGGTAATATTTATATCATTTTACTATAAAATATTATCAATATATTACTTGAATGACGTTTCGAGTTTTTTTAAAGTTTTAGCCCATGTAGATATCTTACTTTCTGTTAGTGATTAAGCTGATTCAACAGCTGTAATTCATTTTCGAATTTGTTTCAGATCCTTTATTTGAACAAAGAAGTTGGAAAACTTACGATTTCGAAACAAAAATTTAATTTTTTTTTTTGTAAAAATTAATGAAATGAAAAAACTTTTTACTTATATGAAATTATCATTATTTTGAATCTGAGGAGTACTAAGATCTTTTGTTCAGAAATACAAATTCAAGTTGCAAGCTACATACAATAAAACCATCTACAGATCACCAAGCATGCAAAGAAGAAAGTTGAAATAAAAAATGTATATGTATATAGCTTGAGCTTGACCTCTATAAGCCTTTTCAACACGACTCATTTCATTTTTTGCTTATAAAAAAAGGAATCTTTTTATACTTCGCCTAATCCTAAATTTTAAATAAGTGTATGCGTAGTAATATTTTTTTAATTTTTATAATTTGTGATTATAATTTCCTCTTGTTTACAAATTATCAATTCATAATTAAAATAATTAAGTGAAATAATTTTCATGTAATATTGCGGAGGGTAAAACTGGAAAAGTGCTGCGAAAATTAAATTAAAAAAATTTTTGATTCAGTGTTGTCAAAAGATGAACTTTAAACTGATTCATGAATTAACAAATCAGTATTTTTGTGTTGTGATTGGTTTATAAGTTTGTGAGATGACGCAAGCGCATTGCTAAAAAAAATTATGAATATCCATTTTTTTTTTTTTTTTTTTTTTTTTTAAACTATCATTTCAAATTTAACTTTTGATTTTAAATTCAAAACGAAAAAGGAAAAAGAAAAGGATAAAAGTATTTCTTAACCAAAATGTTTTTGCGAAAGGAAAATCTTTGCACTGTGATGGTGAAATTTTGGGATTTGCATTTGGACCAAATAAGCTGTAATTGAATTGAATTCATATTTCACTCGCGATTACTCGATTGAATGAAGAGCCAAATGATGTAGCTTATTTATTTAGGCTCGTTACGTTGTGTGATTTCAGATTGTTTAGTGCTTCATGGTAAAGAAAGTGAGTAACTTACTCATGGTAATAAACTTCTGCCCTTTCTCTTTATAACCTTTAATGTAGATTCAATATTTTGATTTATTTGTGCACTATTTCATTCAAGGATTGTAAACTTTGCTGGAAGTTAGAAGGTTTAGTTGAATGTCTTACGTATAGCTGGACTCCAATTATCATGCCTATCTTGATGATTGTTGACTGCTCGATACCTGTGATCGAACTAATTATAATTTTCATGCCATGAAGACAAATGCTTTTGAGTAAGTAAAGTTTGACTTGATCGGGTTATTAAGCGTTCATTGTAATATTGAATGAAAATGGAATAATGAAGCTGCATGTTCGTAATTTATATGATATTATACTTAGTATAAAGTCAGAGTCACTGTGAATGAATCTGGTAAATATATGTACGTAACGGATAATATAGACGTGTTCCTAAATATCATAGAATTGTTACTTCAGTTTTACATAATTGCTCTTGGGTTTGTGTGTTGGAATTGAAATTTATTCGAGTATTTACTTTCCTGAAGTTGTGTATCGTTTGCTAGTTTGTCTATTATTTATGTATATCTTTGTATATTTCGGTGGTTAGATTCTACTTTCGTTTAAATGTCACTCGACTGGCTTAAATGACTTTCTTTGATGTGTATTTGAGTGTTGTCATTACGACTTGACTTTTCCGTTGAATTTCAACTCGCCAAAAATTAAAATTCGAAAAATATTACAGAAAACTACATACAACATGATGGTAATGGTTCAAAGTTCAAACTAACGTATTCATCGTTTATTATCTGATAAATGTCTAAAATGAGCACGCGTATGAGTTGGAAAGGGTAACGAGAAATTTACTTGGAAGTTTCTGCTCAACGATTATGATTCAAATGTAGACAACGCAGAATACAGTATAGATGTGAATGGGTTTTGAGTTTGAGTACACTGTGTAAACGTTTATCTACGGGTTTATGTGCGTTTATTTTTTACAAACAAAAGATTTTTCATTACATTTTTCATGACTTACCAGTCGAGAAGAAATGAAGTGAGTGCAAGCTAGTACACATGATGAAAAGGAAACTAATATGAAATGTTAGTAGACTAGTACGTAGATGTACCGAGTACGTATCGGTACATGGTACAAGATACAGACAAAGCGGCACCTATGTTTAAATTTCTCGACTCGAGTACTCGGTGCTTTTGAAAAGCAAAACATTTTGTGTAATCCTCGTATAATCCTATCATCAAAAGCCTGATAATAATAGCAGCTGCCTTATAACTAGTCAGTTAGGTTAAAGAGATGGCGAAATAGCGAGAAAGCTCGAAAAACAAGAAGTGAAGAGAAATGCGCACGCGAGGGAGTGATAAAATGAGAGGAAGGTAAATTAGCTCCCAGGACATAGAAGTGAAATCCCGCGGGAGATTATCTCCATTATATAGAGCCAACAGTCTCCGAGACGGAATAGGGCAGCCTATACAGAAAAGGAGTTACTATATAAGGGTATTAGAGCTCGTAAACACTAATGCAGATAAGCGAGGATTTCATTTAAACATGTTTGTTCATCTTTTCATGCTTGTACTTAGTACCGAAGCTTTTTAAGGGGGGAAGTTATTTTACGAAATGGGTATTTTAAAAGTTATGTAAATGCTACGCTAAATTAAGTTTTAACCGTTTAAATTTTCTGCTGGTAAAAGGACGTGGACTACTTTAAATAAACATGATTGTTATCGGTTCGCCACCACGACTGGATATATTTTTCGTCATAAATTAGTAGATACGGTGTAAATTTTATTTTACAGTTTTTTCTTCAAACTTTTCTGCTATCATTTGTAGCACGACTTTTGTAGCTAATTTTTTCTATAAGGATGATTATTGATGGTCGATCTATGTTGTAACAGATTGTTGTAGCCCCGATTGATGTAGTACGTGCCAGTTATCTGCCCTCACTATTTCATCAAAACCAATATTTTGAAGAAAAAAATTGAAATGCGGTCACTTTTTTCACAGTTTGAAAGCGGATTCGCAATTTTTATGGCACACCTTAAACATCCGTGACAAAGCATGTCCATCTCATTGTAGATACAAATTGTTCTGCACATTTTAATAATTAATTAAGGCTTCTTATTCTGCCCACAGTGTCGTAAAAAGCGCAACGTGTTTCGATTTTTATTTAAACAAATTTTTTTTTGAAACGTTGCGGTTATATTTGTCTCCACGATACCTATGTGCATAATATTTTGCGTCGAAAACCTTTATTTCGGTACCTCTAATTAGAAGTTTTTTTAAAGATTTTTTTTTTTTAACCGCATTGTATTACTGTTTGCAGTGGTATATTTTTCTCACCGAAAGATCCTCCTTCTTTGTGACATTTGAATTATTATTTACTACACCGCACATTAAATAAACCAAGACCGTATATTTGTCGAGGAGCGACGGTTGAAAAACAATACCTACCACATGTAATACGTACGACTACTACAATTCGTCTGGAAATTTATTAAGCCGATTATTTGAAAAAAAAACACAGGGGGAAACGACATGAAAAGAAAGTAAATTAATAAAGAAATTCGGTTATTCTTGGGAAAAATTGTGCGTGCGTAGCTCAAATTCTAATTAACGTCGAAAAGAACTTTAGAATTGGAAGCCTTGTTTACTCAAATAATAAGTTGCTACTGTTTCAAAGACGGGATAACTTTCAGTTAGTAAATATGCGGCAATTTCAATCGATTTTTTTTTCACTTTTTTCATTTTTTCATTTTTCTCCTACCTAATAAATTGAAAATGTATAATTACTATTGTCTTTAAAAAGCAAAACAAATAGCAAGTTCATTTTACTGCCTGGCTCTTCATTATGAGATTGAATTCCCTCGGCTTGTAAATATTTATTTCATTAAAATAAGGTATTATTTCTATTTTATATATTTTTTTCCTTTCCTTTCCTTTCCTTTCCTTTCCATTTCTTTTCTTTTTTTTTTTCTTAGAGAGATTATTTTTTGACTTTCATTAATAAGGAACTAATTTTCGATGTATACTTATCTATCTACCTGTATACCGACCTGCCCAGCACGTAAAGTGCCATGCGTTTATTCTGAATTTGTTGTTACGTTTAAAAATTTTATCGGGTGCAAATATTTTCTTTTTTCATGGTCCACTAATTATTAATTTTTTATTACCTAATCAAATATTAGCCCTAAAGTTATAAATCATCGCCGGCACGTGGAAAGTAATTCATCAACTTTGTAAATTAATTCGAATAAATACGCGTAGTTCAACCGTTTAGGCGGGAAATTTCACTTTTAATTAATTAACGTTCAGCGTAAAGTTCTTTGATTTAATTATTTTCAAGTAAAATTTCAGTTTTGCATGAACAATTTACAAAAATATGCCACGTCGGCCAGATTTTAATTTAATGAAAAATTTTCATCGTAAGTAAGTGTATTGAAGTTGTATTACATTCGATGCAGGTAGATACTTGTACCTGCGAGTATACCTGCGTATTGATTTTTTATTGGTAGCTTTTTATGCAGTTAATATAGAATGACTTGGCAATATTCGAAGGTTGTATAATGTTCGTCGCTATTGATTGAATTTTATTATTATTATGAATGACAGGATGCAGAATTGAAATTTCCATTTTTACGTTTCATAATTTAGGTAATTGAGCGATATGTCATATCTATTTTGTACAGTTGAGCAAAATTTAAGGATATTTCAATTGTTGAAACCAAATTGGGGTGTTAACTTACTGCGTTGTTATTTATTTACACCTGTATTTAATGTGTAAATGAAATGAGCGTTTTTAAAAATATCTTTGCCAGTTCGAAAGTAGGTCACCTTCTGCATATTGTTGGCTTACTTAGAACACCAACGCTTCTTATAAGCTGGCTGGGTAGCTGAAAAAATTAATCGCAATTCGTTTACCTGCCCTACGTGTATTTTTCAAAACTGCATAAGTGAATACCGCAGGGCGTTCCGTTACGATGAGAAAAATCGACAACACTGTTTCACCTTCGATGCTCGACAGAATTTTGAATAAGGAACAGCATTGGCTGTGGCTATGCGTATCGAAAAAATGGAAAATTATCTATAAAAACGCAAGTTTTATAAACGAATTTCGAAGTATTTATTTTCATTTTCAACAATTATGACATAAATATTTTCCATTTCCAAACAAATTGGCTTAGAAATACAATTTTTAAAACAATGTTGTACACGGAGGATTCATCCAAACCTTTCAACATTATTTAACAATCGATCAGTTTGAAAAATTTGTCATCTACTGGTAAAGTTGCAGGGTAAATTTGAGCAGATCGAGAAGCCGTACTTGTTTGAATGAAGGAAAGAAAACGTGTCGGGGATCTTGAGAATTAAGTGTTAGATTTTAATTTGTAAATTAACGCCCCTTAGATTGGAAAATTATCTAATTTGAATTTTCATTTGTCTGTTTTCCCTCCGTTGGTGTTTCTCCCTTTCAATGATTTTCGGGAAGATATGATGAATTATTATTCGCTAGCGGCGTAGTAACGAAAATAAGAATAATCTAGGTCTATACTCGTATTTTTTTTTCCATTTCGCCGGTATTTTCGGTAACAAATTTATTGAGAATTTTTTAATTCGAACGAGCACTGTAGCTGACTTCATTCCTACTGAATACTTATTTATCTTACGGCGTAATTATTCCCTCAATTCACCTTGCAACTTTAGAAGTTGAATGTATAATGACTACAAGTACATGATCTTAAAAGCTAATAAAAATTCCCAATAAAATAAAATTTGTTAACTAAAACAGGAAAAAAAGGGATAAAATTAATAAACAACGCTAAAAAGTGCATTCGCAATTTTTAATTCGTAAAAATACATAAAAAATAAAGAGAAAAAAAAACGTACTTACGCTACATGTAAAATATATTTATAAATGGTATAATACTGATAGTATTTATAAAATAAGCTGTACACTATTAACAAAATTACTGTACATTGTATCATAAATAATAGATTATTGCACGAATACATATCTATTTTTGGGGTAGGTACTGTACACATCACAGTATTTGAGATCACTTCTCAGCATATACACGATTTTATACAAAATATAGTCGCATTAAAATAAATTTTTCACGATGTATCTCACGTACCTATTGAGGATTAATATATCTCTAAAGTTGATTTGTCTTGCCTACTTATTTATAGATAGACGATCCGACTTGGAAAACCAGTCAAGTAAACAGCGTGCCCGAAAAGTCTTTGCCAGTATCGAGTATCGATATAAATTTACAGAGAAAAACGCGGATCAAGAATTTATCAATAATACCAATCGAGTTATCGGTAAAGAATGGAAAATTAATTTCGTCGGTCGATTCGGTAACGTATAATTTTCAATTATGCTCTATGCAGTCGGTTAAAAAAATGTAGATTATAGTCAGTCATTTTTAATCTCGCCTAAACTAATTAAATAGGTAAATGAATTTTGAGAAACTCGCGATACGACTACCGGTCTAGCGACACCTCGTGCTAAGCAGATTTTGGAAAAGACTTTTCAGATTCGCGAAGTGGATTTTACATTACAGAAATGAATTGTTAAAAAATAAAAAGTAAGATGAGCAATATACATCGAGTTCATTTTTTTTCTGAACATTATCCACTTTATAATAGCGTTTGATGAGAGTTTTACTTACTTTTTTTTTTTTTTTTTTACTTTTTTACTGTTTTTTTCTATGTATGAGCAAATAGATGTTTGGAGGTAGAAGACACTATCATCGAAAAACGAGTTTTTTCTTTCAGCGCCGGACATTTGTAGAAAAAAAAAAAAAGAAAAAAGAACAAACAAACATAAAAAAAAAAACAAAAAAAAAACGGACAAACGGAAAAATCAACGAAACGAAACAAAAGAAAAAAGAAAAAAGCGGAACAAAAAAAAAACCTCGTACAGTACATAGGTAAGTATGTAGTAGGTACTAGGTGTACACATATAGATAAGGTAAATAAGTAGAAAAAAAAACAACGTCAATGCTGAGCGGCGAATTTCATTCTTTTTTGTTTTTGCCTTTGATTGCAAAACCACACCCTTACGACGTTCTTTTTTAAATCTAGTTTTTCGGCGATCGCGGCTATTTTCTCGCCGGATGGCCTCGGCTGAACGGCGAAGTACGCTTCCAACGATCGTTTCTCCGGAGCAGCTATAGAAGTTCTTTTTCGTTTCTTCTCGCCGGCTGGAAGTACGCTAGGCGCGTCCGGATCTCGTCGTTTATTCTTGGCTTGAGCTTCAGCTTCTTCTAGCCACGCTTGCAGAATAGGTTTCAAAGCGATCATATTATTGTGCGATAGTGTCAACGATTCGAAGCGACAAATGGTCGATTGCGATAGAGCTCCGACGCCTGGAAGTTTGAGATTTGCTAAAGCTTTGCCGACGTCCGCCTGCGTGACGCCCAGTTTAATCCTGCGCTGCTTGAAACGTTCGGCGAACGCCTCCAGCTCTCGAGGATCGGTATCGGAATCCGGATGCTGCAGGCCGACCGGCATTCCAGGATGGTGGCCGCCCGGATGGTGGTGAGTAGGTGGCACGTGACCGGATAGAGGTCCGCCGTGATGGTGGTGGTGATGGTGATGACCGGACATCATACCGTTCATCGACGGACCGTACATCGAAGCTCCCTGCAGGTGACTATGAGCGCTACTGTCCGACAACGGTGTTAACGTCGTCATACCGGAAGATGTTAGAGGCTCCAGCATATCTAAACCGTCCATACCGTGGTGATTTACCTGAAACATACCACCACCGAGCGTAATTATATCACCTTAGCTTGGCAACTTTCGAGGGCAATTCGGCCAGCAGCAATTCAGGTGCGTAGAGTGAACGTTTTTCATCCGTATCGTTGTAACACTTTCTATTCGTCGTGTTTTAACGAATACTTTTACAAAACAATTTAGGGGAGAGTAGGGTTATTGTGCGCATCGTTTTCTGTGGAAACAACAATTGGTCGAAAAATTGTAACTGTGGAAATGAAATCC
>FIZR01008771.1:0-10748 GCA_900060175.1 Ferrisia virgata
TTTTAAAAAAAAAAAAAAAAAAAATTGGGAAATGTAAAAAAAAAAAAAAAAAAAATATACAAAAAACCAATCACATTTTTAAAAGCTTAACACATATATTTGTGGCGGTGGTTTATATATCCGTGTACCATAGACAGCAAATACCATAAATCTCCTTGTTAAATCTAAAAAAACCACGCTAATTATAAATACGATATTGTAATTTGTTGGCGAAAAAAACAACTATACGTCCTGCAAAATGCATATATTAATGAGTTTTATTAAGAACAGGTTATTTCCAATTTTATATGTATTGGATAAATGTAAACTACGTGTAAATATTACAAAATGGTAAGGGTATAGGAATATTGTTCTATCAAGTTTCATCTACTCTTCGCAAATGAAACGTTGGTTATCTCATTATAAATCTAAATGCGGCAACGTCGCATCGCATATACTACGATATTGAAATACGGGTCGTTTCGAGTTATCGAGTAAATTCCTGAATTGCACTAATCAATTGATTAGTTGATCGTAATCTGAAACGGAAAAATTTTATACTTTGAATTTTCATCGTCATAAATCAGTTCATCTCCCACATTCCCACTGCCTTGATAACACAGGAGAAGCAGATCACAAGATCCATTTACATTGGGAAATATCTACAAACGAAGTAGATATCATTTTTTTATCCGTTTGTAGTCGAGGACTATGTATGTTTAAAGATCTCGCTTCACGCAATCTGTCGAAGTTAATCTTGCAGCTAAAGCCGATCTCATTGAAGAATAAAAAAAAAAACAAGAAATGTAAAAGTAAGTGATTTATATAATTTCATATTCAGCATCATCAACGAGGAAAGTTGAAAACGTGTATTAAAAAATCCAGTTTTATCTACGAAGATAATTTATCAACAAAAGAAAATTATTGGCAACGTTGCGTTGCGTTAACATTAAACTCGCAACAATGGGTAGATACCTACAGTTTTCTCTTGGGTACGATGCCGGGTCAGCACAAAGGTGAAACAGAATCTTTTTCATGATTCCAATGCAATGTTTCCATAGCAATATATAAGAGTCGTCGGTAGGTGTAGTTGTTGGTGTAGGCGTCAGTGGAGGGTACTAATAAAAGATACATTTTCCAGAGACAAGTTTTGTCACTTCGGTGATAACGACGGCATTGACTTGATACAAATTACGAGCCAGCAAACTCTACTCTCTCTCAACTGCTGGTAAGTATAAGAAACACATTCTAAACTAGGTAGGTAATTTCGACAATGAAGTATAAACCCCAAAGGAGGACCGTTGCCGCCGTGATAACACAATGGTTTAAACTAACGATGGTTATCGTTTAAAAGGTAATGATTAATGTTACCCTCAAGATTACCGGGCGACTTGGACGAGACGACCGGATAGGTTGATTAGTGGAGGACACTTGTTATCACCGTTAAAGTTCAACAGCTGCGTGTAAAAGTTCTTACATCATTTACAACACACCAGTTCTCTAAGTACTTCATCAATCTTTCGTTCAACGTTTTGCGATCGTAGCGTATAGAGTAGCCGCAGCGCAGCACGCAATATCAAGCCAGTATCTTGGTCTGTTTGCCAAGTCGAGATAAACTACGAGTTTTTCGACGATTACGATTACCTAGACTCCTAGTAAAGTACCAAATCGACAATTCGCGTGTTACTACCGAGAAATACCCTCCCCCAATATAAATCTCTGATGCAGTTCAAATGTGATGAATAGACGGTTGGTAGGTATATGGCGATTAATGGACGAATTACAAAAAGAAAGAATGGCTTTGTTCGGTGGTTTATGCTGAGATGATATTTACTTTTTGCATATTCTGACTTGTTATGTAATACTTCAGATGATAAACCTTATTTAAGGTAATTTGAAGCAAGCATTATTTTTACAGGTCTATGGGTCTATCACATAAAATGGATACTGAGCCAAAGCCGTGCTAGCTTTAACCACAAGTGCAATTCAATTGTTCAAATGTCCTTGCCTAAATGACTTAAGTGTCCCTTCACCATATGTACAGAGTACTTCTAGTTTTACAAATCTTGGTTGAAGCTAAATGAATCTTTTCAAACTGCTGATTCGAAAGTAGTTGCAGACAACGAAATTGAAGCACTGATGAATCCTACATTAAGTGAAATCTGAAACGGATCCCCGAACTGATAAGAAAAAATCTTAAAATTCCATACTTTTTCGAAGATTTCAGCAAAGGGAATTGAAGGAACTAGACACCGAAGACAAAAGGTCAAGATTCACACAGTTCATCGCAGATGTCCACGAAATTTACACGACAAAGGAAAACCGCTCCCCAAATAAGGTAGCGTAATTAGCATTTCATGTATAATTTCTTCAAAACCCAATTTCTGTTACTTGAAATGTGAGAACTTTCCTTTCGAATGTTTGAAACTCTCATTCAGCCCTTCCAGCTGTTCTCTGAGCATCGGAGCCTTCATGGCTCGATATTAGTGCCTAGTTCCGTAATCTGAGTCCTCCAACTCCAACATTCAGAATGGGGCAGACCTAGAGACCTAGTTCTAGAGTTCGACATTTCCAACTGATGAAAACTGACTCTGGAACTCTAGAGCTCAGCATTGAAAATCTAATTTTCAACTTTTTCTCAGTCAATTTTAACGGTTCTGGAGCTCTTCAAAGCGTTATACTAGACTCTGAATCCAGAGCCGAACCTCTTTAAAAACATATGACGCTGGGGCATTATAAACGCCAGGCAATTCAGGCATGTTTATCTACCATTATGTTCCATTGAAAAACGTCCGAACGTGAACCGTATCTCATGAAGTTTCGCTAGATTTCGAACGTATTAAACACGGCTGAACTGAATTTTCACTTAGCTTTGTGGAACAAACTTTACGTATGGACATTTAAAATAGAACAAAATGGCGGACTAACATATCCAGTTTTATTATAGCACCTTAATGGGGGACTCGGACATCTTGCTTGCTCCGGAAATATCACAGCTATAGATACTGAAACACCAAGATAAAAATCTCCGGCTCCAGAAGTAAATGGATTGCGATTTAGAGTTCCGCTTGATTTTCCCAGCAAAAGCGTTCTTTACTAATTCTGGTTCGATAGTCATTGGTTAGAAGTTATTCTTTCTCTAGATAGAAATCTTGAAGAATCTACGTCATATCCATATCCGAGATCTTGACCAATCAGATTTGAAAACAGATTGAACAGCGCTCCTAGTGGAAAAGTCTTGAACGACTCTGTACAAAAAATTCCCATATTTCCCTCACCGCTGTACCCAGTACCGATCGATTTTCATCTGGGTGTTTCAGTGCCTATAATCTCAACCAATCAAAATGTAGAAATTTTAGAGCGAGCCTCGGCTGCATTTAGTGAACGGCAGTCCTTCGCGAACAATTCGGTACCGTGATTTTCTGTAAACTCCCCTTACCGCTGCGACCTGTAGATGGACACCTTATATTTCTAGTACCTACAGGCAGATTATGTCACCCTATACTACAGCGTGTTCAATTGATTCTGACACCTTCCTCCTTCTACCCCTTCCTTAGCACATTGATAATTTTTTGAGTAAAAATGTAGAGTGGGAACTTGTTTTTAGAAAAATACCAACACGAGGTGTTAGAAAATGAAAAATACATAGAAACAAGTTACAAACCTCACATTTTTTACACAAAAAAATGCTCATTTTGCTATGGGAGGGAGTGGGTGTGCTAGAATCAATTGAACACGCTGTAGGTACATTCCACGATAATTTCACTCTAATTTTCGAAGTACAACCTTTGGCCTCAATTTACAAACAATAATTTTAACATTTTATAAAAACCTGATAAAAAAAAATTGAAAATTGAAAATTCACATAAACTCATCGCATAAAGTACCTGGATAGAAGTAGTTTGGCCTGGTGAGTAGAAATCTGGTGTCAGATTTTTTTCTTTCGGCGGACTTTTTAAACTAAAAAATGAAATTTAAGCCATTCCTTGACAACTCGATACTCATTTAGATTCATCAGCGCTCAATTTTGAATACATTTTTATCACGAAAATTGAAAAATCTAAATTCATACATTCTGAACAGATTCATTCGATAGACGTGTGTTTATATTGTACTCGGGAATGAAATTGAACTCGAAGAAGTAACACAGCTTGAAAGCATTTTCGAGCTGCACAACTCTTGTCTTCGGTGTATTAATTTCAAACTGAGAACAAAATGAAAACATAATTGATACCAGAGAACTTTTCGAGTAATAGGTACCTACCTAAGTGTTAATGTTGGTCTTAAGAGCTATTTTAAAGGTGTTACAGTGAATAACTTAGTATCTTAACTTCCTTAGACTATATAGTGCACTTTCGGGTATATAGTGTGTATTTTTACATGGAAATCGCACGACGAATAAACTACACAACCAAAACACCTCGACAAGTACGGTAATAATAAAATAGATCAACACTTTACATAACATAATGTAAGACTACGCAAAAAGCAAACATCTGTTAAAAATTTCAGGGCACGAATCACCGCTGCGAAAAAAATACCAAAAACCTGCACAAAGGTTCGTACAATATGGTGGGTGGGGACGGTTAGGTATTCGTATTTATAAAAAAACATGGTTTTTTCCAGCCGCTAAATACGCCATACACAAGCGGAAAAAACAACAACGCGAACCTGGACACGAATAGGAAATTCTGCATCACGTACTATATAAATATATATAATATGTCTACCGCGCGGCAATATGTTATGGCTTTATTAGTTCATGAACGAAAACAAGCGATACGTATAGGCTTGTAAGAGAAGTTTTTAATTCGTATAGCACTACACCTTAGGAATAAGCTCACTGTAACCCATCTAAGAAGTAAAGAAAAACAACAATATAGGAATATACGTAGGTGTGTACATAATATCACGTGGGTATATAAACACGAGGAAAATAACGCCGGTATCATTATTTTCATAGGCGCTCGAGGTAGATGCGAGAATATAGGAAATGAAAAATGAGAAAAAATATCACATTAGACGAATGTCACTTTTAAATCAATAATACAGGAAAATACGAGCGAAAGTGAAAGATAGATAGATAGATAGAGACGAAAACGTAAAAGCGAATGATATGGTATACTTTGAAAAAAAAATATAAACTCAATATTATGAACATGCATTTTTTTTTTTTTTTTATACTCACATAGCGTACATAGGTAATAAAATACTGGTACATGTGTAATAAAAGCTTTTCAATATTATCGTCAAACAAATCAAACAGAAGCCGAGATGAGATATACATTTGCAGCAAAAAAAGAAAATTAAAAAAAAAATAAAATGAAAAAAAAATAAACAAAGGACCCGAAATTTTCGGAAGAATTAAAAATTTTCTAATACGAAATAAACTGCGTCACCTCTACAAGCCAAGCTTTTTAATATTTCACGTATTAATAATATAGTATATATAGTAAATTCGTTCGTAAAATAATATGTATAATATTTATTATAGAAGCTAAAAGCGTGCATTAAAAAACCCATTTTCCAAAGAAGAAAAAAAGTTGGCCAATTTGTTTTCAAATAGCTTTTTTTTGTTTTTTGTTTTTTGTTTTTTTGTTTTTGATAAGTGTTGAAAAAATTTCAATTTACACGAGAAAAGAAACTCGACAACCACTACGAGGAAAAATAGTGGAAATAAACGACTTAAAAATTAGACAAAAACTATGGAACGTACTGAGAAAATGTAAATAATGAAAAATCATCTATTGAAAAGCGCAAAGGTAACACATCTACGAAGGTAGATGCAAAACAGAACACTCGAAAGCACACAGGTTCGCTTCTATATGTACGTATGTATATTTCCACTTCGACGTTATTGCACTTCTGGACGCATAATATGTTGCTATTAATACAAACTTAATTCTTCCTGAGCTAACTGAAGATACCAGACGAGGAAAAAAAAAATCGCAGAATTTTTCAACTACGATAATAATTGTAATGGTAACAGAGCGGTGGTTTAGTTTCACAGATAAATTCCAAAACACAGTGCTTCGACTTTTTGGGGAAAAATTTTTTTTCAAAGTTGAATCAAATTATATTTAAATTCAGTTTCTAAGTGTTCATATTCTTAATATTTCCTCTCCATTAGAAGAGTTGTTTTCATAGTTTTTTATAATCAACCCAACTACTTTTATTTTATTTATTTTTTTAATTCAAACAGTACACGTACAATTTCAATGCCTCAACTTTTATGAAAACATTTTCCGAGTCAATTTCCAATTTGTTTCACCCATCAGAGTATCGTGAATAAATTGATGATTTGATAACAGCGATTATTTAAAACAATAATAATTAAATTGAAATATCAGTTCTAAAATCAAAAACCCAATGCATTACAAAAGTCATCTTGTACTTTTAAAAGTTTAAATAAATTCGTGTTCAAACTTGAATACATTTTTCGTCAAACAATTCCCCACTGTTACCACTACAACAATCATATCTCACAGTTGATAATCAAAACTTCCCCCCTTAATGTAAACTTCCTGCCAAGACGCATTCACCCGTACGAAAAAAAAATAAAAAATTAGAAAATTTTGCAAATGCATATCAGATCTCGTTTACAAAAAGAGACAGAGAAATGGAACAAAAAAAAAAAAAAAAAAAAAAAAAAAAAAAAAAAAAAAAAAAAAAAAAAGAGTAAAGGTCATCCTAAAAGTCTGTCACTGGCATTATACATAATAAAATCTAACATTAAAATACTGCTTAGCAGTTTTTAAACATAATAAAATAGTTCAATAATTTAGTACACATACGATAAAATTCCATACGCTAATCGTGCAATCAGAAGGTAAATATTAAAATTTAAAGCAAATATAGACAAATAAAACACGAAACGTATAAACAGTATACACGAAAAAAAGGAAAAAAAAAATAGTACAAAATTACACATCAAAAATGTACACAAGCTGAAGGTATCTCTCATACTACGGTAACCAATCAACTTGTACCGTGTTCGTGTAAAAACTCAGCCATATACATTTCAAAAAACAAAACGAAAAAAATTGGGACAAAAAATCTTATCTTTTATATCGAATGCAAAAATCGCCACCTAAATTAAATCGAAATCGTATAACCTTAGACTACGAACGCTATCACAGTATACGTATGAAACTTGTAATGCATGTTTTTCTTAGAAGACTGAGGAGAAAACTTCTTGTTGCAATTAGACAGACGGTTATAATATTTACAAAAAAATAAAAATAAAAATAAAAATAAAAAAAATACGTAACGATTTCTGCATTCCATTTCGTAAATTAGAGCGAAAAAAAAGAAGAAAAAAAAAATAGATTAAAAATACGTCACTATGCTAGAAAAAAAAAGAAAAAAAAAGAGAAAAATTAATAATTAAATTGTTATTCACGATTATATAACAGAAATGCATTATAAGAACGTTTAAAATCCAAACAATAGAATAAAAGCTTAAAGAGAAATAGAAAGCTACAAATCGATTACTCTACAGATGAAAAAAAAACACGTACGTATGGAATTTACTGTTGGAAAGATTTTTTTTGTTTTAAACGAGGTTTACTTTTTTTTTTTTACTACCTAGTGTCGTGTATGGTTCGTCTACTTTTTTTTTTTTGAAAAAATTATTTTTCATTAAAAAATTTCTTTTGCCGAGTTTTGCTAAAATTTTTCAACGTACAAATTTCAAGTTGAAATATCCACCGAATTTATGGACATTTTAGATTTTAAAACTTCAACTAAAAATGATCGAATCGTTACGTTGAATAAAAATTAAAATCACCATCACCTTATCAAATTTATCAACCGTGATTCTTGTCAAATAAACAATATACTACTCTCAATATGAACCTTATCCTGTTACAGGCGTCATGGAATCAAAGGACGACATTAGCATAGATATGTAGTACGAGCAGAGGCGAGTTAAACTGTGATAAACGACCCCCCCCCCATTCCCTCTTAAATATCGCTGTACAGGCATATACAAATTTAACAAATGAGCAGTTTCAGAATTTTGATCTAATTACCACCAATCCAAGTGACGGATCTCGTAAACAAAAACTTTTCATACAAATTTTGTCATGTACACATTTTGTCTATCTACATTACTGAAGGAGCACCATTCCTTTGAAGTTTATGAGCCCCTTCAAATAATCGAGATAGGCAAATTTTGCATATGACAAGAAATGCTTCAAAAGTTGCCTAGTACAAGATTCCTCATTCAAAACCACAATTAAGACGAATGTTTTGATCTCGGAATTTTACACGATAGGTAAATCGGGTCAATGTAAAATTTTACGTACGAAAAATTTGTCCAGATCGTGGTTTTGAGTGGTGAATCTCATAGTAGGCAACTTTTGCAGCATTTTTTGTTATATGCAAAATTTGCCTATTTCGATTATTTGAAGGAGCTCATAAAATTTAAACGAATGCCGCCCCTTCAATAATGGAGATAGGCAAAATATGTATATGACAAAATTTGTAAGAAAAATTTTTACCTACAAGGTGCGCTGTTCGGGTTCATAACCAGATTAAAATTCTTAAACTGCTCATTTGTTAAATTTTCAGATGCCTGTACAGCGATACATGTGGGGGGGGGGAATAGGGGGTTCAGACTACCATAATTGAACTCGTCTCTTCCCATATTACAAATCTATGCTAATGCTGTTCCTCAACTCCACGACATCTTTGGCAGATTATGGTAATCTGCTGCGAAATATTACACTAGCCAGGATCACCGCACAGAGTACACGAATCTCTTGAGCATCTTCCATTTACATTACACTCGATTTCTCATTAACCTGATTTCTTAATAATTAACTTCAACAATAATTGGTGGGATTAAAAATCACAGTAACACTTCATCTTGCGTCATCTTCGTAAATTACACGATCGAGTAATAATTTATTAGAGATCATTGGCATGCCTTAAATCACTCAAGATCCGTAACAATTGCCATTTCGGACGCGATCAGTTTCAATAGCTTGGTTCAGCCATACCACATATTCATTTCGACACGACTACATTATTTTGCTCCGTGCTCACTGCATTTTGTTCAAATCGAACAATCTTGCAGTTCACTCGAATATTTCTCGCATCGCTCTAACCTCCATAAATATTTCACCTACACCGTAATATCATCTACTATTTACACCATTATCTCGAAACGAGGAAAAAAATTCAAGCCAACTCTTGCCATTCGTGTATGATAATGCGGTACACATTTATTAAAAAAGAAAACACGCCGCACTTACCCTTCTCGAAAAATAATAATTATTGTAAAAACACAATAATGACATTACTTATTTAGAGAAAAAAAAAAAGAAAAAAAAAGAACAAGATGTGTGTGATACTAATAGACAAATTACGTACATACAACAATTAGCCATCGAACACAAAATACGTCGTACATTGGCAATGTAGAAAAATATCAAAAGCAACAACTATGATACGTAAAACAGCGTAAAGCTCTTCTATACATCTCACCCAAACATTCCTTTTCGCATCATGTTTCACAATACATTATGTAGCCTGTGTATGTGTGTGACGTATGTGTACACATTTCGTATTGTAAAAAAAAAAAAAAAGAAGAAAAAAAAATGAAACCAATACATACACTTAAATATGCATATGGGCAACACCACAATAATAATACAACTGTGTACGTGTATCAGAAAAAAAAATGTAATAAGCGGCGAAAAAAAAAAAAAGGAAACACTTTTCGCATATGTTAGTATTTGTGTTTAAAATTCGTACATAAGGATTTTTTTTTTTTTTTTAGCAAAACTGCGGTAAAAGACTGAACCGTAACCGCTGCTATGTGCAAGTAAAACAAACAATATAATGTATAGAAAAAAAACCCAACAAGACCGAACCTACATAACACACTATTTCAACGCCATTAAATGAAAAAAATATATATGCAACTGAAAAACATTTCAAAAACCACTTTCAAAAAATAAAAGCGTCGCTAAAATGTAGGTAGTATTTCGATGTAGTGTTTCTTAGGAAAAATCAATGTGGTATGTGAAATGGTCGCGTAGCAGTTCGTTAAAAAAATAGGGTCATCTTTATTTTTCCAAAAAAAAATTATTGTACTGTACGTGTATCGAGTAGATGAATTTCATCTATATTTTTTTTTTTTTTAAATCATTAAAAATATCAATTTAAAAGAGAGAAAAAAAATGCTTAAACGAAATATGTGTTAAAAAAAAAAAAAAACAAAAATAAGAAAAATTTCCATTCGAGAATTTTTACGTGATAAATCTCATTCGTCGAAACTGAATTTATGGAAAAGGAAAAAAAGTAAATAAATCGTACAAATAAGTAACATAAAAATTCACGAAAGTTTTTCACATATTTTCTGATTTAAATTTAAAACCATAAATAAGAAAAATATATTACAAATATAAACTTTTTTTTTTTGTAATTTTATCGTCATCATCATCATCATAATCATCGTCTCATTTAACATTATCTCAAAATGAAAAAAAAAAAAGAAAAAAAAACACGAACAAAAAAAAGGTTATAAACACGCGCACAATTCATATAAATAATAAAATGTAACAAGGTATATCCAGGAAAGGGATAAGGATGAGGAATAGGAGGTAGTAGTAGTAAATATGTGTGCGTGTATAATAAACATGTGCGAGTATCATCATCATTCTAGATGAAAAGAAAGAAAGAAAGTAATAAAAGAAAGAACGAAAAAAAAAAAAAAAAAAAAAAAAAAAAAAAAATTTACCAAAAAAAGGGAAAAAAAA
>FIZR01008775.1:0-26889 GCA_900060175.1 Ferrisia virgata
TTTTTTTGGGCAAAATCTTTAATTATGTCGTAATTTAACATACGAGAGCTAATCGATTTTTAATCGAAAGCAGAGCCAAATTAACAAGTTGAACAGTGAGAGATCCCAAAAATGAAGAATGCTTATTTTTTTATTTATTTTATTTTTATTTCATTTTTTTGCGAGTTCGCGGGGCCCTTGAAAACAGCTGGGGCACGGGGCATCTTGCCCCTTTTGCCCCCCCTCGTCGGGCCTGATGTGCCCAAACTTGAGTGTTTGTAAGAGTCCAGTTGATACCTGTCAAATATAATACTACCCTGAAAAACTTCCTGCATTTTGGAAATCAACACTGTAACCGCATTACAAATGTGGTTCTCAGATCCCCGCAAATCTATTTCCTCTTATCATTTTCCTGAATGCCAAATTTCCTGAATCTTATTCACCCTGATGGACAATAATGAAATTTCCCTCTTTTTCCCAAAATCCTGTTCCCTTAAATACTCAAAAAAGGGGAAAGGTGAAATATGTATATTCATATTAAAAAATGAAATTCTTAAAAATTCTATTTCGCTATGAGCATCAACCTAGTCCTGGTACTCTCAAGTGATGTCTGCAATTCATTTCTGCAATTCCATCCAATGTGGGTGTGCGAGCATGCTTTTTACATTTTATCCCATTCTCAGCTCACCAAGTGATACTTTTGTGTCTCCTTGTTCTCTTTGAGTCTCACAAAGCCATTCGGGAAAATATTTATTTGGAGAAACGATCATTTCATTAAACGGTAATTTAGGATAACGGTGTCGGAAAATTCGAAGAAAAGACAGAAGACTCCAGATTCCGACAAGATATGATAAAAAAAAATACGAATTTAAAAAATGAACATTCATTTTTATAATTTACAATGTATGTATAAAGTTTTAAAAACAATTTTCATCTCGAAACAATTACATTTTCGGACCTATTGGGAAAGAAAAAACAAAGACCTGCTGGAATACGAATATATGTATGTAAAGAAACTTCAAGAGACAACACTGTTCTTATCTCTTATAATTTTGTACTATATCTATTATCTTCTTACCACTTGCTATTGAGAGTTAGTTGTTAGATTACCATGTTATAGATAGATACGTTCATGTAATGCAGCTTTATTTTCCGATTTCTGTTTAGGTATGTATACATGATTAAGTTGTATATTATGAAGTATGTATATCGATATATTTATTATTAATGTGTAAAATAAACTCTGTTTAGACATCGGTCAGCTGTTTTTTGCGAACTAGAAGAGAGATAGTTGAGATAGTGAACACATATCTTACATGTATATATACTAATAGAAATTTATGACTACCGTCGAACCACAAAAGAAGGAAGGAGAGAGAGAACACAATATATAGTCTAAACAGTATTTATCGCTTATTTACCATTTTTGAAAGTTTTAATTAAGTTCTCTATTTGAAGTATGAACAATTCATAACGAGCATATGTACGAGGTAATCTGAGTACAAATGAAGGATGAATATTTGCATCCTGGTATAACATCGTTCAAGTTATCAACATAGCAAAAACAGCCGTATATTTTTGTTTTGACGTAAGCCGGACTCAAACATAGAGAAAAGCCGAAAATTTTGTATTTGTAGATTTCTAAAGATCAAATACGACAATTTTCGACAAATGGATTCGGTGATTTGTCCTAGAATCCTCCAGCCTCTTCTACATTGTCAGAATAGACACCTTACGCGAGCAATATTTACCTCTGTGTCAGCATGTTTTAGTATGTTGGAAGAGCAGAGTTCACAAATCTTTGCTATGTTGTCAGAGTAATCTTTGCTAATGAACAAGACTTCTCTGTTAGAAGGTTAATGAAAGAACCGCCATTGTCAGAAGAAGCATGTAATATTACAAATAAAAACTCTACTTCTCCTTCAAGAGTTGATTAGCAAAGCTATTCAAACACTATGGGGCTTGTAGCACTATTGACAGTGGACAACAAAGTGTTTTATATTTATAAGAACAGCGAGTTAATGTGGTCATGTGGGTGGTATGGTGGGAATAGTCATGTCTTCAGGTTGTGGAGAAAAGTGAAATTTTGTTTATAAATTTTACCCTTCATATTAAAGCAATATTCAGGATTTCTACTCAGACTATTGAGGAGAGAGGGAGTTGCACTGCTACTGATTTTAGAAATCTATTGAAAAAACAGAATGAAGATTATACTCAAACGTGTAGAAAATGTTGAAAATATGTGGTCCTTTTGGTAGTACAATGTATGTACTGCTGCAGAGTTTGCGCTGCCAGTCATGGACATAAAAGAGCATAAACCATGTAGGATAGCTGAAATCTTGGGAGCTTATGGACAAAAATAGACGAGTGAAAGATACTGATGGACCTGGGTAACACTGCTTGAATAGAAAAATTCAAAAGGTATGCATTAAAAATCATTACATTCCATAAAAACTTATAATACCAGCCTAAAAAATAGAAAAATTTGTAAAGTCAGGACTGATTAGGATTCAAATGAGAAGATAATCTGCACATATAGTAAATATCATACTTCATCCCATCTGAAGTTCAGTTTGCGTGATTTTACATATCTGTCGATGCAGTAAATCCACCACCAGTATCACTTGGGCCATCATTATAGCCATAACTACTACCAGCAGTTAGACTTGGAGCCAAGTCACTCTGTATAGTACTTCCCAGGTCTGGATTGACATTGTTCAGAGTATCCAGAAAAACTGCAGCTCCCATAAAATTAGTAATATTAACAAATCGTTGTGATGGAGTTGATTCATCCATGCTGGATGATAATTTTGGTTCCTTTGATTGTACAGGAAATTTCAGTTCTAGTTTCCCCTTAACCTGTGTTGAGCTCGGCAAGCCCAATTTTTTGATCATATTTTCATCCACATTGAAGCATAAATAAGTGCAGCCACCATTAACATATTCCTCCTCCAGCATAGTTATGTTTTCGCCATCACAAAGCAAATTTGATCCATTGCATTTAACTTTTGTGTACTGGGTTACCATAATAACGCCGTTGCCTTCAGAATCTTTGATAATCCTCCATAGTGATCTTACTGGTACATCCACTGAGCATGTTTTTTTCTTAACACAATACTTAGTAATTATCTGGTTCTGCGATTCAGTATGGGTGATATGAGTACCCGAGTATATAGTAAGTTGTTTGTTTGTCTGAAAGTAAAAATAATGGTTTAATGGAATGAGAGAGGATGTGAAGCGGTTTTTGGCCTGATTTTTAGCCTAATATTCTATGTCATATTGTCAGTGAAAACCATGCTATTGCAGTCTATCAATCAACTGTGGGGAGGGGGTACCAACAAAATTTGTTTTGGGATCCTAGAAGACCATCAAGACAATTTTTGGACATGTTAAATTTGTATTTTTTGTCTCCCCCCCCCACATTGAAATCATGTACTCCGCTCGATACTGACTAAAATCTCTCCTATTCGGTCAATCGGCTCAGTTTGATGGTGGATTAGGCATACATGAGTGGGCATGATCCTTTTTTGGGGGAGGAGGTGCTAAGAGGCCAAAAACGCAAAAATTGTTCCTTTTCAAGTGAATTGATAGAAAATCCAAAGTTGTACAACGCAACCAAAAATTAACCTCCCAGGTCAATTAGGAGGGTAGATATGAAGGTTTTCTCCTTTTTGAATTTGAAAACCAGTTGTTCCTCCCCTATCTCCCCACCCCAATGAGCTAGGAAGTTAAAATTTGGTATGTATATTCAGTAGGGATCTTAGATGTGCCTTTGGGGATGCCGACTTTTCAGCTCCATTGCAGCCATTCGCAGCCCAGGAAATGTGTTTTTTTGGTTAGGTTTTCTTATTTACTTGTTTGTTTCCCGCATAACTCCTCTCCAAATTGAGCTAGAAAGCGGAAATTAGGTATGTACATTGAGTAGGCATCCTGCAGGTGCCTTTTGGGGGTCTCAATATTTCAGCCCCATAGTTTCAAATATGCGGATTTTTGGCCAATTTTTCATATTTTTTGAATGTGTTCCCCTCGTAATTCCCTTCCAATTTAAGATAGGAAGTGAAAATTCGATATGTACATTTAGTAGAGTTCTCGATGTGATTTTTGGCGGTTTCGGCGTTTTAGCTTCATGGAACCCTTCCTGCCCTCAATATTGATTTGGAAAAAAGCATTGCGAATTATCGGTGTATGGCGGAGGGGGAAGGGGAAGTCAGCTAAATCCGTTTTTTGGATACTAAAAGATCGCTGAGACCATTCCTGTATGTGACAGATATTTATTCTTTTCAGTTTTTCCCCGAAACTGAAAACTACTTACTCGGCAAGATACCAATGAAAGCTGGTCAAATTTGGATAGTAAACTCTGATTGATGAAGAATTTGGTTAAAAATTCAGTGATGCCCAAATTAAGAAGGAGTGCTGTGGGCATAAAATTATAATATATACCCAAATATTAGATTCCTAGCTCAACTAAAAGCTGAGAAATGTGAGGGTTTTCTGTTTTTGACCTTGAAAAAAATGCTGTTCTAAACATATCTCTTACAAATTTATATAGGGGAATTAAATTTGACATGTATATTTAGTAGGGGTTCTAGATGTGACTTCTGCGAGTTTCATATTTTCATCTTCATTGCACCCCCTCGCAGCCCCAAAAAAGTATTTTTTTTGTCAGTTTGCTTATTTTTCAAGTTCATCCTTACCATAATTTTCCACAAATTGAGCTAGTGAGTTGAAATTTTGCATGTAGATTTAGTAGGGATCTAATATCTGGCTTTTTGGAGGTTTCAAATTTCCAGAATCATTGTATCCCCTCTCAGCCCTAAAAAAGTAATTTTACGGTTAGTTTCTCCCATTTTTCGATTTTGTACCGGACGTATCACCCTCCAAATTGAACTAGCTTGTTGAAATTTGGTATCTAGATTTAGTAGGGGTCCCAGATGTGCCATTTGTGGATTTCACGCACGTGTATGGTAACTCGGATCAAGAAAACCATTACGAAGCACTCCTTCTTTTTATTCTCTATAAATGGATAGTTCACCGATTTCCTTTGTGTTATGAAAATTTTGATCAAGAAATACTGCACAATTATTTTATTCCATACGCAACTTACTTCTTTGGCAAAAAGTCGAACGAAGTGTTCAAATTTCACCATTCCTCTCAACAAACTAGTACTAGAAGGAACTCGAATATAATTGAGGAGCACGAAAGTAGCTTCTCTGTAAACTTTTGTGGGCAAATTGTATTTTTCGACAAGATTGTAGTATACATAGTCCTGTAAAACATAATTACATTGACTTGAATACCATGTGAAAAGGATATCCAACTAGTAGATAGATAGATAGATACGTATAATTGGCCCTAACTATCTATGCACATAAAAAGTTCAATAGACGCTCTGTACAGCTCCATTCTTAGATACACTTACCTTCTTAGATTGAAATTTTTCCAATTTTTTTCTTAAATTTTTATCTAATTTTGTAGGGTGTACTTTTTCACGCATAGTATAATATTCGGGTGCTTGCAACAGAAGTACTTTTGGCGATTGGATATGTATGAAGGAGTAAATCACACCATCCGCCGTTGAGTAACATATTTTGTACAAAGGTATAAATTGAATCTGTTATTGAAGTTTGCAAATATTGAAATGATAATGATTGGTACATGTGAAAGAATTTGAAATTACAAACTGTCGGTTTTAGTAAATGTTACCTGTGCTCCTGTTTCGTAAGTCATTACCTGAAAAAAAAATTAAAGTTTTTGACTACGTTGACTTACGATGTACATTACATTAAAACAATGCATTCAATGAAATCTCAAAAAATTTAGTTGCTATTTTTTCTTTTTATTGTGATCATCCGGTCAGGTGAATTGTAATGAACGAGAACATATTGCAAAGTTTTGTAGTCTTCTACGGATCTATTTTTTTTTAGAAATTTCAATTCACAAATACAGCATTTGACATGTGCATCCTCTGAACAGTGGCACAGCCTAGTATTTTCCATCCAGGGAACTTTTTCCACATCTTTGCTTTGACCCAAGTGAATGCAATCATCACCCCCCCCCCCCCCGCTTTCCCCAAAAAAATTTGTCAACAGTATTCAAGACGACGTGAGAAAAAATAAGAATAAGTAATGCGTGAGCGAATCGTGAACCAAAAATTTTACAAATTTCAAGTTACATTTTTTTTTTGAGTATTTTTGTTAATTCTTTTCAATCTGTGAACTCAAAAATCTACCGGTTTACAAAATTTGCCACCCTATTTCTTCCTCCCCCATTTGAAAAAATTAAGTCATCGCTACAATAATTTCAAGAGTGACTGCGTTTTTTTGTGAAGCGTATGCGATAGAAAAAAATTAACTACCCGAAATTCACCTCTTGTAAATTGAGTAAGCAATATTTATAAATTGCTCGAACGAAGTGAGGGCGAAATTTTCACAAACTAAGATCTTTAAACCGCTCACCCAGTCTCCACCCACCCTTTTACGCCTCTGCATCTGGAATATAGATTCATAGTTGGAAGAAAAATGTTGAAAAAGCACATCCCAAAAAACGAAACTTTGTGGTATAGGAAAAATCTTGATCCCTACCACAACCTTTATACGAAATAAGATACGATAAAATTGTGATACAAGTGATACAGTTATTACTCCTCTCAATGTAAACCTATGATAAACAGGTTCTTGGCGTAGGATGTGATTTTCATTTTTTTAAAATAGAAGTTTTTATTTCGAGTTGCAAATTCCTTCTTAGAAAAAATGTGAATTAATCAGTGAAATTTATATTAGAAGCTCGTGTCATTCATGAATCCTATTTAAGGACAGCCTGGAATGGGTAAGTGCATGATGTGAGGTCTCCCCTCCCCCACCTCAATAAAAATTTAAATGTAAGATATGTCCGCTTCGTTAGACAAAAGAATTTTATTTATTTGTTAGACTATATATATAAAAATTTTATCATTTTATTGATACTAAAAAGTCATTGTAGAGAAACCTTTAATCAAAATTAAAAGTTTAAAATGATTTCCTGCTCCTAGGCAGATGCAAAATTTTTATTTGATATTTTTTCTTTTTTTTCCCACCTACTTCGTTTTCCTTTATATTTAAACTTCTTTTTCAGTTATAGTAGATAGGTGTGTCGGTTCATGTTCCTGGCACCTATTCGGTTTTCTTTATTGTGTGTTTTTTACCTTTTTAAAAATCCGTTCCCATATTTTACCCCTCCTGAGCTATCCGACACGAATCTATACCTACTTATGATGATCCCACTTGCCTAATGACCATTCCCTTCTTAAGAATACCAATCCTTTCCAAATCCATATCTCCGGACCCTTGTTATCCTAATATATTTGTCTAGGTAACACCACAACTCTTACATTAAATCGAATCAAACTATGTTAATTTGAAAAGAAAAATAATTTTGAATGCGAGAAAACTTTCATTATTTTGCAAATGAATAATTTTACCGGATATCCAGCTTCGTAGAATACACCGCCTGAAGAGCTGCAACTATCCTCGGTCTTTCTGATGGTAGGTCTTGCAACACTTATGCAAGATTTTATTATTTCACCATTCTTATTGGTGAATAATACGTGGCCATTGTTCACTATATCATCCCTATACCTCCAAAATGCCTGTATCAACAGTTCAGTCGGTGAAAAAATATCAGCGGCGCAGGCAGTTAGAAATTTTTCCTTTTCATTGTCGTAGGAATAAACGAATATTAGGGTATCAGCGTATCGATAGTGATCTTCAGGAATTGCCGGTACCAGCTTGTCTTCTCCATTTTTTCTAATTAAAGCGATTGGCGATGACGCCCAATCTTCTATTCTAACTTTTACTGAAATTTGAAATAATTTTAGTCGGTAAATAAGCTCTTATCATAAGTAAAGAATATGTATATAATTGTGAAAAAAAAAAAAACAATCTGTTCGCAATTACTTATTTTTCCAGAAGTTTCATCGATAGCCCAAAAAATGAGTATAGCGACCGATAAACGTAACGTGAAATTCATGATGGTAAAGTACATATAAGTGTAGGTGCATGCACGGCAGTCGTAATACAATTGAATAACTTTTCGAACCGATTTGGATTTTTCTTAACGTGAAATTGAATCATTTTCAAAACGTATAGCTACACTTCAGTCATAGTTTTAGTATGTACACACATACATTATGTACACATATTATTTTCTTACCTAGATCGCGTAAGTAATACCGAGTAAATAAGTGCACCTGCGTGGTTCGAAATGTCAAAAATTATTTGCACTGTATCTGTGCGTATGCGTAAGCACCAAAAATGCCTACCTAATGTTTTTTGAAAAAACTGTGTTAGTTGTATTGAAATATTTGCAAAAACAACGATGCTTATATCTACCCAACATCTATACAGCTTTAAACAGAGTAAAAAAAAAATCCAGAACCGACATAGTATGCTTATTATATTGCACCTTGGTAGGTATGTAATTTTGGGTTAGCAACTATCGATTATGTTTCATTTGATTGTGTCTCCTGTGTCTGAAGAATAAGTATTTGTAATATGAGCAAATTAAAAATGTATCCTCCATTGATGGAGACATTTTTACAATGAAGGGATAAGTGTTACAACATTTATGCGAAACCTATACTAACTCAATGTACTATGAGTAATTAGGTACATACTCACGAGCCCACCTCACCTGTACCTCTCTCTGTTTTGTTCGCACTACCAAAGCATAACCATTTACCCGGGTTAGAGTGGTAAGAACTGAGCTCTCGTGAATGCATTTCGACTGGCCATTTGGCATTACGATTCTTACCTCAATTATGTAAACGTATTCTGTTAATTGAGGGAGCAGTGCTGGAATAAGGCAGTCGAGCTTTGGCAGGAAAGGTGGGGAGGTTCATCCCGAATATTCGGACGAGACTGGAGCAAGGCCTGGCTTTGTCAATGTACAGTACCAAACTATTGACCAAACTCCCATAGGTAAGTACTGGTACAAAAAGCCGAAGAAGGGACCCACACCTAACTGTCTCAGGTGTGGGAATGATTGACACTGGTGTAGTCGAGGACAGCCCGCATATCATATTCGGCTGCCCCGATGAAACCAGGAAGAAAGCCAGGAACACCCTGAGAGCCGACCTGCAACTTGCCGGGGAGTGGCCGTGTCCTCTACCGGAATTGCTCCTGTATGGGGGCCGGCCCTTCGCGACCTTCGCCAGGGAAGCATTGATCGAGAAGAATTAACCCTTCAAGTATACGAATGCAGCCAAGGCGCTAGCTAGTAGTGAGAAAGGTCCTATAGAGAGGGACATAGTCCCCGTAGGTATACTAGCAAGATCAATGCAGCCAATATATCGAACATAGCCACCTAAGTGTTCCTCAAATCAACTCATAAACCCAAACTTAACTGCAACATACATACGCATTTGACCAAGAAGAAAGATTTTTATTTGTTAACCCAGACTTTGACCAAAGAAGAGATACTGTGATTATGTTAGTATTGAGGAAACTTTTTATTTGTTGTAAAAACAAAAAGTCTCTAAATTTTTCTAAGATGAGTCAGAGTTAAGATTAAATAAAATACTGTAAATTCGAAGAGACTTAGTTTCAAGATTGCGATGATCCATACGAAGCGATAAAGTGAAAACTAGGAGCGCTTCGTATGGGGAGTGAAAAAATAAATAAATATCGTTGGCCTTGGTATATCAGGTGACCAACGTCCTCATCGGTAGGCTATGCTATTCTTGTTTTAGAGCAAGGTACGGCAGTAGTTAGGCTACATTGGCAGTAGACTCAGTATTTAACTGTAGGCTGATATCTATCCGGAAAGTAGAAGGCATTTTGGAGTAGGCCTGAGTCAGGAGTGCCCAAAATGGCCTCCTGACACTACAATACCAACTTTCAAATTCCTGGCCCAGCACATCTATGGCTCCTGCCAAGCCTTCATAACAAATTTCAACTTCTTAGTTCAATTTAGAGGGGAGATAGGAAAGGAACATCCCTTTTTCAACGTTAAAGAAGGGGAAAACCCTCATATTTGCCTTTCTAATTGACCTAGGAGGTTGATTTCTGGATATGTTATGTAACCCTCAACACCCCCTCCTGCAAATTTGGTCATCACTGAATTTTGACCCAATATCGTCCTCACTCATATATATCTAGGTCTAATTTTTCGCCAAACTGACTCTATTGACCGAATTGGAGTGATTTTGGTCAGTATCAAGCACCGTAAATGATTTTAGTCTTTGTAAAAAGAAAATACAAATAAGCATCTGACGTGGCCAAAAATGATGGGAATAGGCTGCTAGGATGTCAAAACAGATTTCATTGATATTTTCTTCTCATCCATCGTTGGTCAATAGACCCTAATAGCGTGATTTTCATTGACAATATGACTTGAAAAATATTGAAAAAATAATGGCAAAATCAAGGAAAATTCTAAAATTAAAAAATGTGAAAAATCGATAAAACTCGTCAAAAAACGATAAGCAATGGTAAAAAAAGTCGATGAAAACGGTATTTTTGTGCTGAAAAAGCGTGGAAAATCGGTGAAACTTGTTGAAAAACTTCATAAAATGATGGAGAAATCGATGGAAATTCCATTTTAAGCTCAAAACAGTTGGAAAATTGATGAAACTCGCGAAAAAACATTGAAAAAAATGACAGTAAAGTCGTTGAAAATTTTATTTTTAAGCTCAAAAAACATGAAAACTTGCTAAAATTTGTTCAGGACAATTTTAAAAAAGGATAAAAAATTAACGAAAATTTCATTTTGAAGCTCATAAAATGTGAAAAATTGATGAAATTTATCGAAAAACATCATAATTTGATGAAGAAATCGATAAAAATCTCATTCTTAAGCCCAAAAAACGCGAATAATTGATGAAAATCGTTGAAAAAAATTATGGAAAAATTATGGAAAAATCAAGGAAAATTCCATTTTTAAACTCAAAAAATATGAAAAATTTATGAAGTTTTTTGAAAAACGTTATAAAAATGATGATAATTGTTGAAAAACGTTATAAAATGTGAAAAAGTAGATTAAAACATCATTTCAAAGCTGAAAAAGTGTGTAAAATTGTAAAGTGGCCGAAAAACTTTGATGAAGTGTTGGAAAAATCAAAAAAATGGCATTTTAACATCAATCAGAGTGAAAAACTGATGAACACGTTTGTTAGTATTAGTTGCAGTGAAAATTAGATGAATTCTTGAAAAATGTAGAGCAACAAAAGTACTAATGTTTTGAGGTATCTAGCTACCTACTTACCTTCTTTTCAAGAATTCATAAATCATTTCAAATGTAACTTACAAAGATGATCCATATAACTTTTTTTTGTTCATTTTGGTTAGTACTATTTATTTTTAGGCTACTAAAATTTTCATACTCAGTTTTAAATTTGGGTTTTGAAAATTTTCAAAATTATGTCATCTTGAAATTAAAAAATTTTCAGGTATTCTTATTCTATTCCAGCTGCAATGTACGAAATCAGTCCATACCTTTTTTGTTCTCCTTGGTCGCTACTGTTTTTAAAATACAGACATTTGTTATACCAGCTCAATATTTTTTTTAGGAATTTTTGAAATTTCAGTACTTTTTCTGCGGTAGCACAGTTTCATTATTTACCCCTTGGGAAAAGTAAACATGCAAGCCCCCGAACTGATCTGTTTCTCACATTTGTGTGGGAGCACTACCAGCATATGCCTAATGGTGCTGGTTTTTTTTCCATATTCACAATAATTTTCCTTTCTAGAATGTAACGTAACACATGTCATTGAGAATGAGAATGAAAGAGAAAGTATTTGACGTGATAAATTTTAATTAAAAAGTTATTAAAATTGTCTATCTATAGGAATGTTTTTATTTAATAAATGTTGCAACAATTTTTTTAATCCTTCGCACCTGTTTTTAGTTCTGTCTAGTTGTCTGTTTTGGAAAGTTCAGCAGGCACAATTTTAGGGTTCTGCTCTTCCTGTAAATCCGCCACCAGTATCAGTTGTACCAACGTCGTCATCATATGAATCATTATAACCATAATACGGGGACTTTCCAAGAACTAGAATCGGAGGCAAGTCTTTCTGTACAGTATCTCCAAGTTCCCCATTAATCCGGCTTAGAGTATTCATAAAAACCCCAGTTCCTTCAAAATTCTTAATATCTATAAATTGTTGAGTTGAGGTCGATTCACTTTGGCTGGATGAATTTCCTCGTTCTTTTGAATTAAAAGGAAATTTCAATTCTAGATTTCCCAAAATTTTCACCGAGTTTGGCAAGCCCAATTTATGTATCATATTTTTATCGACATTGGAACACAAATATGTGCAGCCACCTTCGGCATATGTCCCCAACATGGTAATGTTTTCTTTTCCGCAAAGCAAGTTTGATGTATCGCACATAAATATCGAGTACTGAGTTACAATAATGACACCATTGCCTTCGTAATCTTTGATAATCCTCCATAAAGATTTTACTGGTACTTGCTCAGCCCATGTTTCAGTCTTACTAAAATACTTGGTAATTGTGTGTGTCCTTGATTCCTCGTGCGTGGCGTAAGTACCCGAATATATAGTCAATTGTGTGTTGGTCTAGAAGTGAAAATAATGATTCAATGGAACTAAGATAGGTAACAGGTTTTATTTTTTCGTACATCAATATTATTTGATTCGAAATGCTACTTACTTGCTTGGCAAAAAGTCGAACGAAATTTTCATATTTTGCCATACCTTTCAACAAGCTTAACTCATTCGCAACTTGAATATAATTCATAAGTACAAAAGCTGCTCGTCTGTAAAATAGTGTGGGCAAATTGAAGAGTTCGACTAAATTGTAGAATACATAGTCCTGTACGAAAAATTATTACATGTGTCAACTTGAATACAACTTGAAGAGGATAGTCGGCCAGTAACTGCTGTAGTTAGGCAGCTGCATTCAATTGGCATTTTCTAAAGCATCATATACAAACCTATTTACCTTGTTTGATGTAAATTCTTTTTCAATTCCTTTAAAATTTTTATCCAATTTTGTAGGAAATACTTTACTGCTCATGGTATAATATTCGGGTGCTTGTAGCAGCAGTAAATTAGGCGCTGCGATATGGTGAAGCGAATAAATTACACCACTAACCGTTGAGTAACATATTTTGTACAAGGTTATAAATTGAACCTGTTATTGAAATTACCAGATATTGAAAGTATATTTGACAGCCATACATAAAATAAATCAGCCTTATTAAATGTTACCTCTGCTTCTTCCTCACCAGTTGTCACCTACGAAAAAAATTCAATGTTCAGCATTAATTTTGTACAGATGGGTAAGTCTAGGTGCACTGAAATTAAAAACTGAAACCAAACCAAATAGTCTTGTAAATCTAAACCCCAAAAACTGTGGAAATAATTCTCTGAACAACATACTGAAAGGTCCTTATCAGTAAGAAGTGTGATAGTCCACCTGGGGGTTAACCTCTCCAAATTGCTGGGGTTCCTCTATGTTTCTTTGGAAATACATAGTTTAATGTTTTTTTATACTTTATTCGCTGATGCTGAATTGAAGAAGGTGGCTGCTGGGACAAGTACAAGAGATGAGAGTCCCTGCTTATATAATAGATTTGGTGGAGTCCCTATATGAGTTCAATTCTATGGTGGTGAGAGTTGAAGAATGCGAGGTTTTTCAAGCGGAACAGGAAGTGCGTCCAGAATGCATATTATCCCCACAGTTATTCAACATCTATGGTGAGCACATAATTTGTGAGGCTCTAGTACATCGGAATGCTGGTATTTCCATTGGAGGAAAAAGAATCTCTAATCCGCGATATGCAGACGATACCACCTTGATTGCTTCGAATGAAGAGAAAATGGTGGAGCTTGTCAACCAGGTGAAGAGATAGCCAGTGAAAAACTTGGACTTCGTATTAATTCATCAAAAACTAAAGTCATGATCGTGGATCGGGCCAAATGCCTTTTAGCTTCTACAGCTCTTTGCGAATACGAAAAGGTGAACGCTTTCGCATATTTAGGCTCCATCATAGAAGCAGATGGAGATTCGTTAGCAGAAATATGGCGCCGAATCGCTCTGAGCAAATCAGTTGTGACCAAACTGCATAATGTCACATGTAATAACAAGATTTGCAGATAGACAAAGAAGAGACTTATACAGTCACTTGCTTTTTCTGTTTTCCTATATATAGCGGGAACATGAAGGTTGAAGGCAGATCAGAAAATAAGAATCGACGCCTTTGAGATGTGGATGTGTCGAAGGATACTCAGGATACCCTAGACCACGCGACAAACCAACATTTCATTCATCAACGAAATGCAGAAGCCAGTTAGTCTAAGTGTTTTCTGGGGTATTTTGCACATGTGACCAGGAAAGAAGTCGGAAATCTCGAAAAAGACATTCTCTTTGGTAGGGCCCCTGGAAAAAGAGTGAGAGGAAGATCTCTGACCAGGTGGTCTAACATCATCGAAGTGCAAATGGGCTCTGTGGTGAGAGTTGCTTCAGGGTCACGAGATTGTGATAGATGGCGCACTCTTTTAGGTGCAATACGGCTGTAAACCACTGAGACCTACTGATGATGATGATTGCAGTAAGTATGGAATGGATGGGAGCAGAAAGTTAGAAATTTTAGTAGAAAGCTTTGACATCAAGGTTCCTATGAATGGGGACGTTTAGTAATTTGTTCAGAGAGCTGTTTTCGATTTATTCATGAAAAAAAATTTTTTCCCGAATTTTTCCAACCAA
Source organism: Ferrisia virgata (assembly GCA_900060175.1). Lineage (NCBI taxonomy): Eukaryota > Metazoa > Arthropoda > Insecta > Hemiptera > Pseudococcidae > Ferrisia > Ferrisia virgata. The sequence continues at coordinate 14,686 of FIZR01008775.1, forward strand.
AAGTGTAGACTGTAGATTTACTGGACTGAAAATATCAAACAAGTGTAATATATTTGACGGGTATTCAATATGTAGAGCAAGGTGTGCCCCATTCTTTTTAAGTTTCAAAGATAACATTTTGTATATTCAAGTACAGAATTCAAACATTTAAACATTTTAATATTTTCACGAATGGTCAAAATATTTATTCTCCACTTCTTGGTAACGACAACGTCATGACAATTAAATAAGAACTTATCACAAAAAAATTTTGCAACTCATTTATTTTTTAAGGTTTTAGTGCAATTATGCTTGCATTTTAATACCTTGCTCAAAAGCATAGTCAGTTTTGGATATTGCCCATTTTTTCACGAAGATTCCTATGCGATTTAAAATTGAATCAGTGCCGAATTTGGAATCATAAGGACAAATTACCTACATTTTGATACTCCGCTCGAATCATCGTTAATTTTGTACAATACCCTTCCTCCTATCAACGTCCTGTAAGATGCTCGAAGACTTCCATTATTTTACAAATTATATTTTACCGAATATCCTGCTTCGTAGAATATACCATTCAAATGGCTGCAACCAATTTCAGTTTTCCTAATGGTGGGTTCTGCGAGATCTTTGCAAGATGTCCGTATTTTTTCTTGGGATCTGGTGAATAGCACGTGACCATCGTTTATTATATCATCCCTCTGTCTCCACTTCCTTTGTATTTTCTGCTCACTGAATGAATAAATACTAGCAGCGCACGCAGTTAGAAATTTTACCTGCGTATCATTGTAATAATAACGGAATGTAAGTTTATCTTTGTTTCGAATGTATTCTTGAGGTAGTGCACGTTCCAGCCTGTCATCATCGTGTCTTTTAATCAAAGCTAGTGGTGCCGAGCGTTCATCTTCTATTTCAAATGTCACTGAAATTTCACATTATTTTGTCTGGGAGGTAAGTGGCATAAGTAAAGAATTAATACACCTAGTAAAGCAAAAAATCAATCATTATGTAATTACTCAGTTCTCCGGAAGTCTCTTGGATGATCCCATAAGTTGATATAGCGACGAATAAACGTAATGTAAAATTCATGATGGTAAAATGTAATAATAGGTAGTAGGTAGCAGGTACTATGTGCTACATGTACAACATTCACAGTGTAGGGAATATCTTTTTGAAACATGAAATTGAATAATTTTCACACTGCAGTAATAGCTATGGTACCTAGGTCTTTGTATACTACCAACATACATATGTACACAATTCACATATAGTATACATTGTATATTATTTTCTTGCCTAGATGACATAAGTAACACTGGGTAAACAAGTATACACCGGCTTCGTTCGAAACGTTGTAAACTATTTGCATTGTATCACTGCGTAAGCGCCAAAATGTCAAATATTTTTTGAAAAACTTGGGTTAGTCGTGTTAAAATTCGTAAAAACAACGATGCCTCATTTTACCCAAGTATAACATTAAGATCTTAATAATCTAAAATAAATAAAATTTAGAATCGAAATCATAGTCTTTATAATTGTACTTTCTGTGCTGAAAACTATCAATTGATAAACTTTTTGTAAAATCCTTTGAGAATTTTGGAAGTAAAATGTTTGTACGAGTAAATCAGAAATTCTGATCTTCATGAAGAAAAAATTTATGTGCTGCAGGCTAGAGGCATCTTTATCCGAAGGAAATGTGACTATTTTTCTGTATGTGGGGTATATTATTTCTGTACTTTCCTCTCTTTAAAAATATTTCGGCCGAAATGGCTCAAATTTACTCATTACGTTTTTTGTTTACTAATAGATGAAAAAAAGAAGATCTCTAGTCAAAATTCAGTCATTTCCCAAATTTTAAGAACAGAAAGAATAGAGAGAAGATACATATTACTGTAAAGAAGGTGTATTATTTTTATTTAAGTCGTTAGATGGTGAATTGCACGTTTGATGAGGAATGAAAAAATCAGTTATGTAGATGGAATTAGTACAGCCAGAAGGAAGTTATTTTAGAAATGTTTTTCTTCCTCGCCTGGGCATCAGTGCAAAGCCTGGGGAATGGAACGATCGGATATGAACTTCAGCAGCTGAAAATTTTATCTGAGCGTGTTAACATCCACGCTAACAGATTACGGTGGTTTTTTTTATATTTCAAGTCAATCAATTGAAAAATTAATTTTTTGTTAATTAATAGATATTTTAATATCGTCACAAAAAACTTTAACTGTAATTTTCTGCTGCTGAAGCTCATATTCGACCATGCTTACAGCATTTTAAAAATCCTGAAAAAATACATTTTTTGCTGGAAGCTCCAGAATTTTTGTAAAATTTGGTGTATTGAATTGCGAGTTGCAGGTTAGGCAGCAAGCAAGTTTTTGTTGAATAAAATGCCTCAACCGATTCAATCTTTCAAAATCCTGCTAAAAAAAAATTTTGGAGCGTCCAAAACATCTGGAAAATACGATTGATTGATTCGCGTAGTCAGTATCAAGAAGTATCCCAATTTTCTCCATTATAACTGCAATACATCGTATTTTGTGAAATATTTTATTTTATTTTTGCTGTCATTTGCCAGCTATACTGCTGTTGGTACAGATTTTCAAAAATCCAAAAATGAACTTCAGCTGCTGAAAGTTTGGTCTTAGAAGATAATTATGCTGGCCAAAGTAAATCATCTACCAAATTCATTTATACTGAATTACTGATTTCTTAAAACGTGGTAAAACGCTGGCCATGCTTTACAAATAATTACACTGTATAAGAAGTGAAGCACTCGTGCGTAAAACAGTTTGTTGACAATATGTAATCTGCCATATTTTGCACGTAACGTATAAATCGTATAAATTTATAATTTTCGAAAATGGAGTTTCGTTTTTATTCAAACTTGACTGTGTGCTACATATTCCCAACAAAACTACACCTGTTCAAAATACTTGTACCTATCACTCGAGTACTCGCAAAACCTAGATCCATTTTGCCTACATCATTTTCGCCATTACCTATTTAATGAATCACATTATCACAGATGTTTTATGTAGTTTTCATTAAAAACGACTGCTAAATTACCCAATACCCACCTTCCTATCTATCATTTTAGAACGTTTTAATCAAGGAAGTTATTCATTCTTTCAAGATCATTTCATCACCATCAGTTATATCTCCATTGGCAAAGTGTTGGGGTCTAAGTGTATCAAAACACATCCTAAGTAAACATATGTTTTATGCACATAATTATATTAATGAGAATTTAATACCAAAAAAACGAAATATGTACAAAGTAAGTTCCTACTCAGACTTATATTACAGATTTATTATTCGTTTGTGATATCCTTCTGAACAATAATCACGAATTTAAAAAGTATATCAAATAGAGGAATATCTCAAACCCAACGTTACAAAATTCTCCGTCAACCTAATCCGGCCCACCTGAAAATGCACCACCTGTGTCACTCATGGTAGTTGTAAAAAGTCCCGAAAATCCACCAGTATAACCAGTATGATGACTAGCTTTAATTTTAGGGGGATCAGAGGGCATGTCCTTCTTTAAAATACGTTCCAGTTGAGGGTCAACCGTCTGAAGATCAGTCATAAAAGATTCATCTCCTATAAAATTTCGCATCTTTATGTATTTTCGTGCTGAAGATGATTTGCCAGCGTCAGATGGCCCGTATCCATCTTCAGATGATACTTCTTGATCCTGCTGTGAAGTTGTCAGCAATTGTAATTCTAAATGCCCTGAAACTTTTACTGTATCCGGTAAGCCCAATTTTTTGATCATATTCTCATTCAAATTGGGACACAAATACGTGCATCCGCCTTTAGGATATTCTTTTAACATCTCAATATTTCCATTGCATATCAATTGTGATTTATAACATTTTGTTTGTGTATATTGCGTTACGACAAGGACAGCATTGTCTTCGGAATCTTTGATAATCCTCCACAGTGATCTAACAGGTACTCGAATATCGCAAGTGTTCATCATAAAGCAATACTTGATAGTTGTCTCTTCCATGGTTCTGTAGTGAGTGATGTAACTACCCGAGTATAAAGTTAGTTGTTTCCCTGTCTAAAAACAGAAAAAAAATCATAGCTTACTCAACCTGTAATAGGTAACCACCCTGAGTAGTTGGCCTGATTTTCTATGCCATTTTTCCAGTGGAAACCAGGCTATTACATAGAAGACCATGAAGAAAGTTTCTGGCCATTGTCAGATATTTATTATTTTTATTTCCCCCTGACATTAAAAACATATAGTCTGCTCAAAACTGATCAAAATTGCTCCAATTTGGCCAATCAGCTCAGTTTGGGTGCGAATTAGATATATATGAATGAATACGACCTTGGGTCAAAATTTAGTTTTGCCCCATTTTAGGGGAGGAGGTGCTGAGGAGCCAAAAGCCCAAAAATTGTTCCTTTTCTGGTCAATTTAGGAAGAATCCAAAGTTGTAAAACATATCCAAAAATCACCCTCCTACAACAATTAGGAGGGGAGATATGAGGGGTTTTCCTTTTTGGATTTTTAAAAAGGTCTGTTCTTTCCCTATCTCCCCACCGAAATGATATCATCATCATCAGTAGGTTTCAGTTGCTTATGACCAGATTGCACCTAAAAGAGCGCGCCATCTATCACGATCCCCTGCCTGTGAAGCAGATTTTACCACAAAGTCCATTCCCGTTTTGATGATGTCCAGCTACCTAGTCAAGAGATCTCCCTCTCACTATTTTATCAGGGGCCCTACCAAAGAGAACGCTTTTTTGAGATTTTCAACTTCCCTCCTGGTCACATGTCCAAATACCCTAGAACGCATTTCTCACATAAAATACCTGGCCTGACTGACTTCTATACTTGATTGACATTGAAATGTACGATGTTTCCGCGGTATATAGAAAAACAAAGAAAACAAGTGACTATATGAGTCTTCCCAGTCTTTCCAGAGATCTTGTTATTATCTGTGACATTACGTAATCTGGTCATAGCTGATTTTCTCAGAGTGATTCTGCATCATATTTCTGCCAACGAGCCTCCATCTGCTTCCATGATGGAGTCTAAATGTACGAAACCGTTCACCTTTTTGTATTTATTCAGAGCTGTTGAAACTGGAGGACACTTGGTCCAATTCATCACCATGACTTTCGTTTTTGATGTATTAATACGAAGTCCAAGTTTTTTGCTGGCTATCGTGACCTGGTTGATGAGCTCCGTAATTTCCCCTTCATCCAAAACAATCAAGGTAGTATCATCTGCATATTGCAGATTAGAGATTCTCCTTCCTCCAAAGTTATAGAGTCACGAATTATATACTCACCATAGATGTTGGATAACTGTGGGGATAATATGAATCCTTGATGCACTCCCTGTTCCACTTGAAAAAACTGAAATTCTTCACCATCAACTCTCAACACCATAGAATTTAACTTATGTAGAGACTCCATCAAATCTACTATATGAGCAGGGACTCTCATCTCTCTTAAAACTTTGAAGACGTTCTTCCAATTCACACAGTCAAATGCTTTGTTGTAATCTATGAAACATATCACTACAGGTATATTGAACTCCGTGCACTTTTCAATGATTTTTTAGACATTCATTATCTGTTCCCTTGTGCCTCTTCCTAGCATAAACCTGGCTGATTCAGGAGGAATTGACCTGTGTACATATATCTTGATCCAATTGTTTAGAATTCGTAATATGACTTTGCTGTCATGTGGAATTAGAGTGATTGCTCGATAATCAGAGCATGATCGAGCATTTCCTTTCTTATGCAAGGGAATCAGCACCAACTTACACCATTCAGTAGGTCATTTACAACTTGTGTCATATAACCCTGCAGAGTTGCCATAATGCTTTAATTGTATGTTCACCAAGAGCCTGCCACAATTCAGCTTCTATACCATCGCGATTGGATTTCATACAGTCCCATTGCAGTCTGCGTATTCGTGTATTTCATTACAAGACTGGTTAAGGTAAGCTTCTGTGTCTCTGCGGCAACACTGCTGGACTGATATGTTCAACAGACTATTTATTCTTCGTTGTCGCCACGACATTGGCTTGCCTACACTGCTCTATAATCAGCATGGTATCTTCTGTCATCTATGGCTGCTTCTTTTCTAACACTCGTTCTCTTTTCATAACTGACTCTCGTACACCAGTAATCTCGGTTCTGATGTCTTCCCACAAGGTGTTTGGATCATTTGTATTCGAACACATAATATTTGTCCTAGCAGCCATCTTCTTCAATTCAGCATTGGTGAGAAAAGTCCGTGCTTTCTTCTTTGGCCTTTTCACGCGGATTCGCAGCTGTACTCCTGCCACCAAAAGTTGATGATCTGATGCCACATCAGCTCCTGGGTATGTTTTGGCTCTAATGATTGACGATTTACATCTTTTTTGGTTTAGAACGTAGTCAATTTGATTACGAGTGTGACCATCACACAATTTTCACGTGTATAGTCTGCGATTATATTGTTGGAAAAAGGTATTCGCCAGCACAAGTTGTTGTTCCGCGCAGAACTGAAGAAACCTTTCTCCGCATTTATATGAAATTGGAAAGTAGATTTAGTAGGAGTCATAGATATTCTTACAACCAATTAAATTATCAAATTAGTTTTTTTATTATTATTTATTTAATTTTTTTCTGATAATTGATTAATACTAATTTTTTTTTGAGCGGGTTTTCTTATGTTTTGAGGTTGTTCCTCGCATAACTCCTCTCAAAATTGTGCTAGGACGTTAAAATTTGGTATGTACATTTAGCATAGGTCCTAGATGTGCCTTTTGGTGGTGTCGACTTTTTAGCCCCATTGAACCTTTTCTACCCTTAATGCTGATTAGGAAAAATTGTGCAACTTACTCTTTTGCCAAAAAGTCGAACGAAATGAACGAATTTTACTATGCTCCTCAACATGACGTCATCATAAGAAATACGGATGTAATTGAAAAGGAAAAATATCGAATGTTGGTAACATGCGGTTGGCATATTATACAGTTCGACTAAATTATAGAATGTATAATCCTACAAAGAATATCCAAATTTTAATACAATTTGAAATTTTTCTTCGTAGATATGTCTACTTACCTTTTCAGGTTTAAATTCTTCTAGTTTTTGTTTTAGATCTTTATCTAATTTTGTAGGAAGTCCATCAGTCATAACATAATAAGCGGGTACTTTTAGGAGTAGTAAATTTGGTGATGTAATGTGATGAAGAGAGTAAATTGTACCTTCGGCCGTCGAGTAACATATTTTGTACACGGGTATAAATTGAATCTGTAATAAATAAGTACGACAACAATTTTAGTGTTGAAGCCATTACGTATGGCATCGTCGAGTCCAAATTAAGAGTATGATGTTGATTAATTGTAGTGGAATAAGTAAAATAAGTTGGCTCCTTTGTGACCTGTAAGTTACCTTTGCTTCTTTCCCATCAGTTGTTACCTGAAAAACACAAAAGGTTGAGGTTGCATTATTTTATGTAGGTAAGTAATAAAGGAATTGGGTAGGTAGGTAGGCAGACAGGCAGGCAGATTTACATGCTTCTTAAATTTGAAGTTCTTACCTACCCAACCACCTTTTTTATTTCAATTTATTTTCCATCTGATGTAAGACCTAATAAGAGTTCCATTACTAAATAAAATATTTTACCGAGAATCCCACTTCGTAAAATACACCACCATTTGAATGGCTACATGTATCTTCGGTTTTTTTGATAGTGGGTGTTGCAATGTTTTTGCAATCTGTCCTCTCATTCAATTTGGCAAATAACACGCTAGCCTTATTTACAATAAAATCGTTATTCCTCCACTTCCTTTGTACTGCGAGTTCCTTCATCGATGTCTTATTAGCAGGGCAGGCAGTTAAAAATTTTTCATTTGAATCGTCGTAATAATAACTAAATATAAGTTTATCTTTGTCTTTATCTTTAACTCGTTCGTATTCTTGAGGTATTGCAGGTACCAATGCGCCATTGCCATCCTTAATATTTTTAATTAGAGCCAGTGGTGCCGAGAGTTCATCTTCGATCATAACTTTTACTGAAATGTAAAAAAAATTGTTTAGTAATTCGTTTGGAGATTAACTGATTCAAAAAAAATAATATAGAAAGCAAGAAAGAAAAATAAATTTATTCTCTGTTACTTCGTTCTCCTAAAACCTCTTTCACGATGACAAAAATGGTTGAAGTAACAAATACGAGTGAGCTCAATGTTAATTTCATGCCGATAAAATGATAGCACAGCACGCACGACAGTTACAATAATATTAAATGATATTTCAAATCGAGTTGGATTTTTAAACCATAAAATCGGTTCATTTTAAAAAAACATGTATGATATGTAGTCATATGTAAGTAAAATATGTACACATTACACAACCGTAATATGTTATGTATTATTTTCTTACCCACATCGCGTAAGTAAAACTGAATAAATAAGTTCAAATGCGATACAAGCGTCAGGGATTATTTACATGTCTTGCTTTTTTTGCAAAACATCCAATAGATATATTAAACTTTATTAAATATTTGTATGTATCTAGTCTGCTACCCAGATCGACGTAGATACCTGAACAAAAACTGTTTTCAGGTTCTATAAGATAATTGAAACCATTTTTTGTTATATCACAAGTTTATTTTAATTTTTAACAAAGATTAAAATCATTTCTTTCACTCAATACCGGCTCAATTTGTTCAAATTTGGTCTATAGGCTTAGATTTGATGAATGATTAAATGAGACGTGAACTACGGAAAGGTACCAATAGTCGGAAACTAATTTTTCGAGAAAAACACGTTTTAAGTAAACAGGTTGAGCTTTTTTTGAAACTTTTTAAAATAATATCCAATTTTAAATTTTTGTTGTAGTGAAACTAATAAAGCAACAAAGTTAAGGTTATTTCGTTGCAAATGTGTTCTTTTTTCCATAAAATGAGATCAAAAAACGAAAATTAAATTTTCCAACCATAGGCGCCTTTCTGTAGCCCACGTCACATTATATAAGTGGGAATAACTTTGAATCAAAATTCATGTGAAATGAAAAAAAGCATCGCTTCCCTAATCAGTAATAAGGGAATGGATGCAATGGGGCTAAAAAGATTCATCTAGGGGAAATCTAGATACCACATTTCAACTTCCTAGCTCAATTTTTGGAATAATTATGCGAGCAACAACCTCAAAACATGAGAAAACTCACCCAAAAACCCACATTTATTGCTGTAAGAGGGCGTAATGAGTCTGAAAGGTCGAAACCCTTAAGAGGCACATCTATAGTCCGTAGAAAATCTACATGTCAAATTTAAACTTTCTTACTTAATTTAGAGGAGGAGAGGAGGGATAGAGGAAGAACAGCCTTTTTTCATGGTCAAAAATGGGAAAACTTTCATATCTTCCTATTTAACTGATTTAAGAGACTGATTTTGAGATATGTAGTACAACTTTGGATTGTCTATCGATTTACTTAAAAAAAAAAATTGAGATTTTAGCTCCTTATCACCCCCTCTCACAAATTTGGGCACAACTGAAGGTCATCTCCACCTCAACATATCAATGGCTCGCTACTCAAAGTCTATTCTCCAAATTTGATCGATTTTGGTCAGTATCGAGCTGAGCAAATAATTTTTTGGTTTTGGAGAAGGAAATAAAGAATATAAAAATAAACATCTAACATGACCAAAAATGATCTTAACGGTCTTTTAAGACCCCAAAACGAATTTTATTAATACTCCCCTCCCCCCCTCATCAACCATACATTAATAGGCGGAATATCCTAGTTTTCATCGACAATATTACATAAGAAATTCGGCTAATCAGCCTCCTACATTAATTAGGAAAAGAAACACTCAATTTTGACATGCACATTTAATGAATATTATACTACATGTGCCTTTTGAGGGGTATAATTGGGCTATGAAGTCCAAACGCGACAAAGACATATCTAGACCTACCAATACACCCGCAAGCCAAATTCCCGCTACTAGTCAAAGTAAACTATTTTTTGAGGCTGTTTCGACCACATATACCTTCGAAAGGTTTCGGTATGTCCTTTTCGTATTTCAACTTCTCAGCCCAATTTTATGCTTTCACAGTCGCAAGAATGTGAGTTTTTTTTTTTGGCTGGTTTTTGCCATTCTTCAAGGTTTTACCAAGCTTATGTACTATCCAAAATCAGCTAGGAAATTGAAAAGAAGTTATCTTTCGGACTAATCTCGCCTCCAAATTGAGCTTTTCAGTTTACATTTGGTTCCGTAGGCTGGAAAGTGTGGCAGATCAATCATATGGGAACTAAATTTTCTCCAATTCAATTAAGTAACAGAATTTGATTAAGTTATATAATCAATTTTTGTTACAAAAGTAAGCCAATTAAAGAATTAAATGAACATACAATCTTGCCTGTAAGCTGAAGTCGAAATAAATGAAGTTCAGCTATTGAAAATTTAGTTCTGGCGGAGAAAACGGTTCAGTGTGTTCAGACAGTAACAGTGCTGTATGAATTAGACTACATATGATTCACACAACCATGTATGGAAATATATTAAGAGATATCGTCATCGGTAGGTCTCAGTCGCTTACCCATGATCACATGCCTTACCACAGAGCATATTCGCACTTTAATGATGTCAGATCAACTAGTTGCAGATCTTACTCTCCCTCTTTTACCAGGGGCCTTACCAAAGAGAATGTCTTTTTCAAGGTTTCATCCGACTTCTCTCCAGGTCACATGTCCAAAATACCTTAGAATGCGTTTTTCCCATAGAACACTTGGCCCGAATGGATCCCGTATTTCTTTGACGATTGAAATGTTAGTTCATCGCGCTATCCAGTGTATCCTCAGCATCCTTCACCAGACCCACATCTCAAAGGGGTCGATTCTTCTTTTATCATCTGCCTTCATCGTTCATGTTTCCGTGGTATATAGGAAAACAAAAAAAAACAAGTGATTGTATAAGTCTCTTCCTTGTCTTTCCGCAGATCTTGTTATTACATGTGACATTATGCAGTTTAGTCACAGCTGATTTGCTCAGAGCGATTCGGCACCATATTTCTGCCGACGAGTCTCTATCTGCTTCAATGATGGAGCCTAAATATGCGAAAGCGTTCACCTTTTCGTGTTCGCAAAAAGCTGTAGAAGCTGGAAGGCACTTGGCCCAATCCACGATCATGACTTTCGTTTTTGATGTATTAGTACTAAGTCCAAGTTTTTCGCTGGCTATCTTCACCTGGTTGACGAACTCCGCCATTTCCTCTTCATCCGAAACAATCAAGGTGGTATCATCAGCATATCGCAGATTGGAGATTCTTCAGAAATATTATAAATACTGGCTAGTGAATAGAGTAGACTTAGTGGTAGACTGTAGATGGGGTGTGATAATTATTTTTAATAAAGTATTCACTAACAAAAAACTGATTGTATTTCATATATGACAAGTTGGTAGATGAACTAATAAGCCAACTGAGAGAAAATATGTACACCATTAACCAATAAGACCATCAGAGTGGAGTCTGGAGAAATTTTGGAGCCAAGTGATCAAGTTGTAATTTAAAAAACTGAAGATAATTTGTAAAGAGCGATACTCAATCTACAGAAAGTAGCTGATGACTGTACAATGAACATATCAGTGCCGAAAACAAAAGTGTAACACTATTCCACAAGATATAGTCAATATGGAGCAGGAGAGACATGCATGAAACAAACTGCAGTAATGAGAAGAATCGCTGAAAACATTATTTTTTTGGGACTGTGAGGGTCGAGAAGTTACAAAAAGTCAAAACTCCAAAAAAACATATCTACGACCCTTACTAAGTATAAATGAGAAATTTTAACCTCCTGGTTCAGTTTGAAGCGAAGATATTCGGGGAAAAGGTAATTTTCAAGGTCAAAAAAAGGGAAAACTGCTATATCTTCCTTACTAATTGACGTAGTAGGCTAATTTTTGGATGTATTATACAGCCCTCGATTTTCCCTCGATTGCTCTGAAAACGAATAATTTTTGCTGTATTGGTGCCTTAACACCACCGGCCTCAAATTTTTACATGACTGAATTTTTTGATATGTATTAAAAGAACATAACAACTCTATCTCCATATGTGGACTGAATATATATTTCTCATGCTTGATATTAAAGGACAAATTTGCTTACGTCTAGTATACATAAAATAGAATCTTATCTTAGTTCCTAGAAAACGATACGTAGTTCGTTTCTCTCGCATTTCTAACACCCTCTCTTGCGAGTGAAACG
>FIZR01008779.1:0-20621 GCA_900060175.1 Ferrisia virgata
AAAAAAAAAAAAAAAAAAAAAAAAAAAAAAAAAAAAAAAAAAAAAAAAAAACAATTTTTGGTTTACGTTTTGCTCAAGCAGTGCTTATTCTCTCGTTGTTCTCATGTCTTAAATACTGTCAGTGGTGTAAGAGTGAGACGGGCACCGATTTTTCCTACGTAAAAATTCATTTTCACAAGCGATAAAATGGTCAAATTCAGTAAATTTTATAGCCCATTGCAAAAAATACGTGAAAATACTAATTTTTTTATTCTTAATGCTCAAAATATTGTAAAATTTTCGCTCTCGCATCGCTCAGGCTATGTAAATTTTACTTTAAAAAAAAATTTTTCAGTAACTACCTCTCCCACAAAGCCAGATGTTGTTACGCTACTGAATTCAGGGGCGAGGGGGGGGAGTTGTTGGTCCACATAAATCCGAAGTGGGTAAAAAAAAAGTTCCCCAGGCGGAGAATTCCTTGCTACGTCACATCTCCTAATGGAAAAAGTCTTGACTAACTCTGGACAAAAAATTTCACTAGTCCACTTACCACCACTGCACCCGCTGATTTCCATCTTGGTATCAAAGTGTGTGTGTGTGTAGGGCGAATTGAACTACGAACAATTGCAGTTTTGTCCAAGCTCAATTACTGGGAAATGTTTGAACATCTTCAACATAAACCTTTCGATGAAATACCTATGATGCATATCTGCGTAACGTATATGTACACCTATATTAAATCTGACTAAAGTTTTATCTATACCTTAATCAGTAGTTCGCCATTAAACCCTGTGGACCTGTGCGTCTAAACATGCTCCGTCAGTTCAAAATCTATCCTTAATTGCTATTAAAATGGGCATCAAAACAACGTAAAATAACCCACACGCCATCCATATGTAATTGAAAAAACAAAAAAAAAAAAAAAAAAAATGAATGAATTCAATGCAAAGGGGTGCAGACGAATTCTTTTCCATTTTTTCGCATGCGAACGGGGAGAAGTATTAATCTCTTTTTATCTATTCATCATCACGTAAGGTTCGTAATAAGGGTTGTATGCAATTTGTAATCCAGCGCAATTTCATCCAACGAGGTGTGGTAAATGTTTCCATGGTTAATAGCGTTCGCATCGCATATACAGACGACACGGTTTTATAGGTACGGTACGGCCCGACGTGGCGTGGCGTGTGAATAATTTTTACGAGAGTGTAAATTTTGAAAGCGGCTTTTTAACGACTATGAAAAAAACATCTCTTTAATATCATCAGTGATGCCTAGAAAATGTCAGCGTACTAGTTATTTTTCTTCTTTTTTTTTGACACGGTTTTACTTTTTTTTCTTCTTTCTCTTTTAATTGGAAGCGCAAATTGTTCGAGCAATAAAAAATATGACGCAAAACTTCTCGTTTATTTCATTAAGTACTTCGAATGATTAAATTGATGTCCAAATTATTTGAGAAAAATTTTTATGAAATATATTTCTTGAATGTATTCGATTTTTATGTACTCGAGTTGGTAACTAAGTATTATTTTTTTCTATTTAAATTACGTATATAGGTATTATAATTATAGTCCCGAATTGGGAATATGTGATGCTCCGGGGCTGATAGTAGCTTTGAGGATACTTGTTTTGTTTTGATCCTCCTCGTCTCCAACATTATTTTTCATTCATTATGAAATTTTAAAAATTAATTTATCCGAATATTTTTTAAAACTCACCTTTTTTAGGAAGGTAGGGAAGAAGTTACAAGAAATGATAATTGCTTAATTTTCCCAACTGCCCGGCTTCGATTTGAACGAAACTTGACTAATTTTGAAAGAGCATATCGGAAAACCCTGGAAACCAAATTTTCAGCTGCTGAAGTTTATTTTTGGATTTTTGGCGAATTTTTGAAAATGTGCGCCCACTATACTTACAACTGAAAAATATGTCGAAAATAAAATATTTCGCAAAATATGATTTTTCAAAGTTGCAATAGAGAAAATTGGGTTACTACCTAATATTGACTACGTGAATCGATCGATCTTATTTTCCACACGTTCTGTAAGGCTTCAAGAAAATTTTTTTTTCTCCAGGATTTTAAAAAACGGAAAAATTGAATTGCTTGAGACATTTATTTTGAAAAAAAAAAACTTAAAATTCAATGCATAAAATTTTCCAGGCGTTCTAGAGCCTCCAGCAAGAAGTATATTTTTCCAGGATTTTTTAAATGCTCTGGATCGGTGGATATGAACTTCAGCGGCTGAAAATTGTGTTCACACCTATTGGGACCCATTCAAATGGATTAATGTGGTTTTTCTGGAATTTTCAGCCGAACTGTTGAAAAACGTTTTTTTTGAGTCGATTTTTAATTGAAAGAGATTTTTTTTGAAAAACCTTGAATTTTGAGTTTTTTTAATTTGTTCTATCGTTTTTAATTAAAAATTTGCTCAGAAAAATCTTTTTTCAACTATCCGGCCTAAAATTCCAGCAAAACCATTTCAATTCATTTGAATGGATCGCAACAGACTGGGATACAATTTTCAGCTGCTGAAGTTCATATCCGGCCGTTCTGGAGCATTTTAAAAATTCTGGAGGAATTGAATCTTTTGCTAAAGGCTTCAGAACGCTTGAAAAACTGGTTAGATTAATTCGGTAGACCTATACTAGAATGTATACTGATTTTTGTTGGAAAACGTTGACGCGTTTTCAAATTTTGAATTTTTCAACTTGTTATTTCCTTTTCAATTAAACCAACCCAAGACAAAAACTTCCAGAAAATCCACTTCAATCCATTTGAACGGGTCCTAATAGGTACTGGAAAAATACATTTTTTGCTGGAGGCTTCACACCGTGTGGAAAGTTTGATGCATTGAATTCTTGAGGTCCACGTTAGACAGCTACCAAGTTTTTTTATAAATGTCTCGAGCAATTCAATTTTTGAGTTTTTCAAAATCCTCGAAAAAGGATCATTTTTTTGGAGTCTACAGAACGTCTGGAAAACAAGATCGATCGATTCGCATGGTCAATATCAAGTAGTAATCCGATTTTCTCGATTATAATTTCAAACGATCGTATTTTATGAAATATTTTATTTCCGACGTATTTTTCACCTGTATAGTGGTATAAATTTTCAAAAATTCGCCAAAAATCTAAAAATTAACTTCAGCAGTTGAAAATTTTGTTCTGAGAGTTTTTCGATATGCTCTTTTAAACTATCTACGTTTCGTTCAAATCGGAGCCGGACAGTTTAGAAGGTTCCCTTGTCAGAATGTGTTTTTTTGCTCTTCATAAACAACAATGGATGTAGTAATAAGATTGTATATGTTCGAGCAAAGGGAGGACGAAAATTTTGGCGGAAAACTTTGTTTTATTGGCTGAGGAATGTAATTTTGGAAAAATTGAATCAATTTGCACATCCTGTAGAAAGTTTGAGCTCCAAGAGTATATAGGCTTAAGCTGAACTTTTCATTCGAAAAATGATGAAACATAGATATGGGTAAAATGTACACTTTATTACGCAAGAAAACTTGAGAAAGGTCAAAATAAGTAACTATCAATTGCCCGAACGAAACAAGGTTGAAAATTTTTTTATAAGTATTTTTGTGCCCGACATTTTCCTTTTTCGTCTCAGACTGAAACTCTGGACTGTTTAAAAAATTGATTTAAAATACCATAATGGACCTTTAAGGGGAAATCAGGGGCGAGACTGCAATCCCCTCAGCCCCCCTTTAATCCGGACCTGTGCATAATTATAACAATATCATGCTGTTTGTTTTGTCTAGTACTGAATAACAACTAAAATTTCATTTTCCGAATCAATAAATAATGAATGAGTTTCTCGATAACACGATAGGTCCTCTCATAAGCATTGAAAAACTAAGTACAATTTTCGGATTAGACTTGATTCGTCCTTTTTTGAAATTCTATTCTTATTTGCTTCGTACTTATTTTGAATAATTAATTCAGATATTTATTACCCTACAATTTGCTAGAACATTTTGTAAATGATTTAAAAATACGTAAGTACGATGCGTGTAGATAGAAATTAACGCAATGTTGGCACTTGAATACACACGCGTGAATAATTTCACGAGGGTAGTGATAAGTATTACAAAATAATGTGGAAGTTTATAAAAATCTCATCTACACGTAGGTACAGTTAAATCGATTAAAGCCCACAAATCTGTATAATTTTTTTCCTCAATGATACACCTAACATAACAAATTGGCAACGCTGTTTCAAAAGGATAAACATATACAAGGAAAAGGGATGAATAAGATACGTAAAGGGGTAATGTTAGCGCGTTGAGCGTTTTATGTTCTTTTAATAGCCATGTTTGAATGCGGGCCGAAGCGTCGATGGTCCAAAAATCGACGGAATGAGACGTACACCATCTTTTTCTTCTTTCCTCGTCGGTGTACGATGCTCTTCTCACCCTCGAAAAATGGAACAGAAACTCAACTGCTAACAGTTATTGATCTACAAACAAGCTGTGTAATAGGACTATTCACCATTTCAGGGTTTACTAAAGCTCGTTTCTTTAACTGTAATTTATTACCTAATCTGTCCTCGATGAACGACTTTTCCTCCCTTTTTTTTTTTTCTCAACACCAAAGCGAATAGAATAATAATTATTATTTTTTTGTTTTACGTACTTTCGGCTGAGCCGGAAAAGATGATTTTATTCCAAATTTATTAATACTGAATGTTAAATAATCTTTTTTTCTTTTTCTTTTTGAACTAAACAGATTGAAAATGTACATTCATAAATAGGCTCTTGAATGGTACTCGTATTTAGATTAATGAAATAGAAATTTGTGTATAAGATGCTATATAAAAACGGTCTAGGCATTAGGTAACGTAGGTATGGATAAAATCGAGAAATTTTTTTTCCTATTATTGAAACGACTGCTTAAAGATGCTGGCATAGTTTTCAATTGACAAAACTAGAATTGAAATAAAATAATGAGCCATCAGTTTTTTAATTAAATTTTGCAAGAATCGATGAATAAGATGAAATGGCTATAAATATAACGTAAGTCGTTCGCTTATATATTTGGTAATCAAGTACTCGTATAAAAGTACAAATCAAAAAGGGGAGAAAAATTATCAATTTTATAGATGTGAAATGAAAGAAAAAGCCATACAATAATGTTGTAATTTGAACCCTTATAAAATCTTTCAAAACATTTAGGTGTGATTGAATTCAATTTAATCAAATAGCTAGGTCTAGGTACTTCAAGTTCATATAGGTATACCAGCGATCTATTTTTAGATGTAAAAAAGCTGAAAGATCAATATACCTGTAGCTTTAGCTAACCACCTATACCTACACGTTTTCATGAGCGAGACAAACACTTCACTGTAGAATGTACGTGCATGTATTTAAAGTACTATTTGATAAAAGTCATTTCAGCATCAACGTATCATGAAACGAATTTTCAATTCGCGAAAGGTTTGAAGAATAATTTAATGCTATTTATTTACACGTGTTTGTTTGTCCTCGTCTCGTCATTCCCGAAATAAAATTTCAATACGAATATACCAATATAAAGATGACCACCGTTGTTATCGTTACAACAGGATTCCTTTTATTTGACTGCGAAGCCATAATACCTACCTTCGCTATTCTAAACGACCAACTTTAATATTTAATAACCGGCTCGTATAAAAAATAAAAATAAAAAAAAACTTCTTCGAAAAGTGTACGGTATATTAAAATGTTGGACAGTTTGACGTATTATGGAAAGAACTCTTAATTGAAGCAGAATTGCATAAGTTTCGTTGACTGTATTAGTAAGTCTTTATTGTGTATGTATTGGCTATGTGGTTGTTGGTTCTAAAATATGAGTACCTACCTAGCTAACCTACTATCTACCTAGCCTTTACTTTATTGAATATATATTAGTCCTAATGATATATTTCGCTTAATTTCATTCACTTATTAAACATCATGAATATTAACCTCTAAAACTGAGAATAGATGATAACAAAAATGAAGAATGCCGCTGTAAACTTTACCTATTTTGTTTATAGTGTGATTTTTTAACAGAGAGAAAAGTAAGCGTCCATCAGTAGAAGTAGAAATGAATGTGTTTTGTAATAAATCTGTCTTGTGACGTAGTATAAGAATAGCAAATTAATTTTAAAATTTCATTTTGCTCATGTTTAAACATGTGTAATACAAGTACTTACTAAGGTGGGCCGAATTTCACTTTTTTTTTGGAAATTTGTGAACGGCGGAGGTAAATTTCGGCTCCCTAACTCACTTTTTTAAGCTTGCAAAACGTACCCAAGTTCGAAAATTTACAAAAATTTTTAAAAAATCGATTAATGAATTTTTTGAATTTTTTTCAAAAAATGTAATTATTATATATATTTAAACCACAAAAGATCATTAACGAGATGTCATCTTTACCCCTCATTTCAGAGGTTTTTAAAAAATGTCACTTATTGTTTTTTTTTTAAAGATTATCTGAAAAACTATGAAAAAATTTTTTTTTGAGAAACGCCCCCCCCCCCCTCTTCCGAAATGAATTTAGGACATGAATTTCAGATGATTAATGGACCATTTTCTCAATTTTCAACAAACTTATTTTAAATACATAAAAAAGAGGCCTTTTTACAGTGGCTCCGAGAACTCGTCTGTGGGGGATAAAATTAAAATATTGCGATTAGTCATCTAAAATTAATATTCTACATCCATTTCAGGGAGCGTTTCCCCAAAAAAAATTCGTCATAGTTTTTCAGAAAATTGTGAAAAAACGCAAAAAGTGACATTTTTTAAAAACCTCTGGGAAAAGAGGAAATGGCAAAAATTTCTCAACAATGATCATTTTAAGTTCAAATATGTATAAGAATTCCAGTGTTGGAAAAAATGTTCAAAAACATTTTTTATTGTATTTTTTGCAGATTTTTAAAAATTTTTGAATTTTAAGTGAGTTTTGCAAATTTAAAAAATTAAGTTTAAGAATTGAAATTTTTACCACATCTTTTTGAGGTTATTCAAAAAAAAAAAAAGAAAATTCGATCCATCCTAGTATTTGGCTATTTACCTAAGTTCGTTTGAATATTTTTTATTTCCATTTCAGCCGTAAGTATTCAAAATTCAAAATAATACGAGAATTAGATATTCAAAAAGTTTAAATCTTAAGCTAGTCAATATACTCAATAAAAATTTGGTTTTTTATCCGAAAAATAACAAGTCGATGAGGCCAAGAAATTCATAAAAAATATAAACTTTTTCACCTAGGTACATATTGAAGTGGGTTGTTAATGTCTTTTTTTCGAAAATCAAAATGTAACAGGGTACAGTATCTGTGGAAGGCGGTCATAATAACGTTGTAAAAATTTCAGCTTCCAATCTCTTGAAGAAATTTCAATCCAACTCTAAAACGGTTCAAAATTTGAAAAAAATTCAAAAAATTGAAAAACAAATTTATTATAAATAGTTCCAGTACGACTAGTTATACCCATAGAGACCCATTTCAGAAAATTTTCAAATGTATGTACATCTCCTTTATAGGGCCTTATAAGACGTAGGTACATGTTTCTCGCGTATTCGTATATTTTCAAAAAAAAAAAAAATTGTTAAAAAATCGAAAAAAAAATTTAGAGAGACTGGGTACTTTTAAAAAGGGAAGATTATCAATATTATAATCCGTCTAGCCGATTACAGTTGATTTTCCACTCTGCCCCTTTGTTCAGGGATTCTCATTTGACTGTTTTTTTCCATGTTTCCATACTTCCACTAATTTTACACTCCTATGAAGAACAATATAGTTGTTGGAAGTTGCCTCAAATGGCCTAGTTGGGCTATTATATTAATAACCTTGCCATTTTGTAAGTCCTCGGTTCTCTAAATTTTTCCCCCGATTTTTTCACCATTTTTTTTTAAAACACGAACGTGCCAAAAATTGGCATATTTTATATGGTTCTATAAAGGAGGCGCACATTCAAAAATCATCTCAAATGAGTTTTTTTTGGGGGGGGGGGTAAAATTAGTTGTACTAAAACCGTTTCTATTAAAATTTTTTCAAAATTTTTTTTGAATTTTTTTCAAATTTTGAACCGTTTTTGCACCGGATTGAAATTTCTACAAGGGATAGGGGGCTTTATTTTGACCGCGCTTCACAAATATTTTGCCCTATTACATTTCGATTTTCAAAAAAAAATAAAAAAAAAACCACCGTAGTACATACGCTTAATTTGACTTTATAAAATATCATGTGTATTGTGCAGCAACCCGTTGGCTTCGAATGATCTGAGATCGCTAAGAGGCAAAAATTTGATGATAACGTATTGATTTAATATTATTAGTTTATGTGCAGATAATTAATTATCTATGTCATAAAATGTCGTTTCTTCACAAACTCTTCCTTTTCCTCAGCATTACTAATGCATAAAATGGATTTTTTGATCACTCTTCGACAATTTTCACGTCAGTTCCTCATCTTTGGTGAACCAGAATTGGCTTCGTGAAATTTATTATAGGAAATTTAAGGTGATATTTTGTAGTTAAGATTCTTTTAATTTTGATATTTTATGTATTCCATTATCCGTACGACAAGATATGTAAATAAATAGTCATGTGAATACGAATGTAGCATTGCCCATCATATGTACCTGCAGCAAAACATCGTGATGGAATTGAAAAATGTAGGTATGAACTGAATACCACGTATAAATAAAATGCATAATGACTTCGTAATCACCCTATAGGCGAGGGAAAAGTTTTAATGATCAAATGACATATGCGCTAGAGGACATACACTAAAAACATTTTGTTATGAAAAGTGATAAATGAAATATGAGCGAAAGCGTAGTAGGTACCTTCGCTATGACGACGATGCGACGCGACGCAAGGACGAGGGTTGAAATAGGAATGAACGTCAGAAAGGGCGTTATTGCATAAAAGATGTTGTAGCGGTATACCATGCGCGTATGATACCTACCTAGGAGCTAACACACGTACATGCGAGTACTGATTTTAAGAACTAATTATGCGAATTTAATGGATATTCTGGTTAACATTTCTCCCTCGAGTGCAAATAGCACCGATTATTGTACTAATTCTGGAGTATCAGTAATCTAATACCTCGTTACTTATCCTCTATTTCGAAGTAGAATGACATTTGGACGCAATTTCAATTTAACTTTTCATAATGATAAGCGACTTCGCCTCTAATGGGGATTACATGAAATGACAGTTGAGTCGGATTTATTGTCGGCTGGTAATTTAATACGATAGCAACATTTAATATTCGTCTGTTTGTTCGTTTGTTTGTTTCAGGTTAAAATATGGTTCCAAAACCGGCGAACAAAATGAAAAAAATACGATACTGTTAATCAAGCCGATTCCAGCGTCGATAAAGTGGTAAAATCCGAGCCCGGAAGTGTTAAAAAATCTGGGTTCGGTAGCAGCGGCGATGATCACTCTTCGATGGATGGCTCCGAATGTTATTTTAGCGATGGTTCAAAACGTTCGCCGGATTCGATGCGAATGGACGATTCGCCTTCGCCTGTCTCTACAACTACTACCCCTTTAGATGTTCCTAATATGGGTAGCACTCATAATTTGTCTACTACCAATTTATCCTGCGCTAGTCCGCCAGTTAATTCATCTTCTATGTTACCTAGTCCTGGCTAATTTCTACTTAAGATAATTTTGATCTCAATTTTGAATTTATAAGCGTTTTGCCCTCCGATTTACTACTTGTTGGTATATTTTAATAGTTTTTTTTTCTTTTTTTTTCTTTTTTTTTTTTTTTTTCTTTTGTTCGCCCGCGTGTATTTTTTTTTTTTTTTTTTTTTTTTTTTTTTTTTTTTTACCTATTGTTCGCCCGCGTGTATAACTTGTATGTAGATGGATCTACATGAATGGAAATCGCCTGTGTTTAATCGTGATCTATAGTGTGAGAAAAAGGTAATTAATTACCTACGTAATAGGTAATAAGCATGTTTCAATTTCAAAACCAAGTATCTTTCATGTTTTTATTGTTTCATTTTTGTGTAATTTCCATTTTCATAGGTTTTTTTTTTTTTTTTTTTTTTTTTTTACGTATTTTTAAAATTTTATTTTTTTGTAATTTCCCTTTTTATAGGTTTTTTTTTTTTTTTTTTTTTTTTTATTACGTACTTTTAAAATTGTGTATTAAAAACGCTCCTCAAATTCCACTACACCTGCGATGTTTTCATAATTTTCATTCTGCAATTTTTCATTTCAAAAAATAATTCTTTACCTACAAATATTTAGTAACGGATTGCATGGTAGGTAAGACAGTTACTGGTCATATGCATTTCTTCAGCTTTGCTGAAAACAAAAACGATTTGATAATTTTTACGAAACTTTTTTAAATTTATCATGTTTTCACCAATTGTAATGCCTGGAATCCACTGCTAAAAATATTATTACCTTTACTCTTAGAAACCTGCCGTTTAATTTTTTGTGGCACTTCATTAATGTTCAGGTGCCTATAGAATACCTAATATCATTCATGTCGCAAACGAAATTGTAAAACGTACACCTAAGTATCTATTGAATTAAAATTATGTGAACGTGAACGAAAATTTTTCTGCATAAAAATTAAGTACTGATTATTATAATAATATCGTTCTTCATTTTTTAATAATTAACTACGTATATATTTTTACAATATTTTTTAAAATAAAACGTTATTAATTACCTGTGTGATTTACAAGGTAAATAATTCACGGTTTAAATTATTTCCAGCATTCAAATTAATAACTGATGTATTAAAAATTATAATTTATTGGATTGAACTCTTACAATGATGAAAAATCATGTAATTTTGTTACCTTACTAGGGTTTCTATAGCAATCAATCATAGAAAGCTTATTTCCAATCTTCAAGTATATTTTTAAACTCCATTATTTTTGTTGCTTTTTCATATACGTATATATGTGTGTGTGTGTTTTTTAATGTTTAATACGAAGTAAATGTTGCATTCTTTTATATTTAATTTCTTCGTCTTTTTTCTCTCTCTTTTTTTTTGCTGTAAATGTGGTTTGAAATTTGATTCATATAAAACTAAAAACACCAGCTTCACTTGACTTTATGCATTTAATACAGACGTATGAAATATGTGAGCAATCATATACTGGGTGTTCCGCAGTAACCAGACCATCCTTAAACCAGTGGTAGGTCAATTCATGAGACTTGTACATATAATGGTTCGCATACTCAAAAAACCGAAGGGGCTGAGATAAGCTATTTTCAAAACTTCATTTTCACCCAAACCTGCCGCTCACTTTAAGAATTCATGAAAAAAAAAATTAATAATGGTTAAAAATTGCTATTTGCTTTAAAGCATGATAGAATATACTCTCGAGTATGTGTGGTATATGAATCAAGAGTAAGAGTGAAGAAATAGTTCGTAAAATGTGATAAAATAAAAACAAAAAACATGACTAAAAATTTGTGATTTTTTTAGTTTTTTGTGAATAACTTTTGAAAAAGTTATTATGAGCATGTCATTAAAAAATTTTTAAATGAACCGGAGAGCATCTTTCATGCAAAAGTTTGCAAAGAAAAAAAATATTTAGTCATTTTTGGACAAAAATAGGGAAAAATTTCTAATTTTGAATGTAAATGTGAGAGAAACGCAAGGAATGTAAGTGACCGACTGAGGTAAAAAAATTAAGAGTAGGGATGAAGTGGTTTGCAAACTGTGGATACGTACGAAAAATGTGGTTGAAAATTTTTTATTTTTTCAGTTTTCAAACCACTTCATTCCCATTATCGATCTTATACTAATGGATAAATACCAAGTCCTTTTACTGTTCGTCAGAAATAAAATCAAAATTAAATTTTTAGAAATTGAAAAAAATTATGTAAAAATTTGAAATAAATTTAAATTGAAATGAAATTTTTACAGAAAAAAATCGTAAAAATTTAAAATGAACTCAAATCGAAATAAAATTTTTGTAAAATTTCAAAATGAGTTTAAATTAAAATGAAATTTTTACAAATTGAATAAAATTTTGTAAATAATGAGCTTAAGTCGAAATGATATTTTTATAAATTAAAAAAAATTATGTAAAAATTTTAAATGAACTCAAATCGAAAAACAATTCTTACAAGCTGGAAAATTTTTGTAAAATTTCAAAGTAGATTTAAATTGAAATAAAGTTTTTACAAATCGAAAAAAATTCTTAAAAATTTAAAATAAACTCAAATCAAAATAAAATGTTTAAAATTTGAAAAGTTTTAGTAAAATTTCAAAATGAATTTAAATTGAAATAAAATTTTTACAAATCGAAAAAAAATTATAAAAATTTGAAATGGACTCAAGCCGAGTTGAAATTTCTACTAATAAAAAAAAGTGAAAAAATTCCAAATAAATTTGTGTTGAAATTTAATTTTTACAAATTGCAAAAAAATTTGTAAAAATTTAAAATGAACTCAATTTGAAATGAAATTTTTACAAATTTATTTTTGCTTTGTAAAAATTCCATTTTAAATTGTATTCATTTAAAAAATTTACAATACTTTTACCGATTTGTAAAAATTTCATTTTGATTTAAATTCATTTCAAGTTTTTAAAAGATTTTTTTCGATTTGGTAAGATTTCATTTCGAATTAATTTCATTTCAAATTTTTACAAAATTTTTTTCGGTTTGATAAAATTTTCTTTCGATTTAAATTCATTTTGAAATTGCACTAAAATTTTCCGATTTTTAAACATTTTGTTTCGACTTGAGTTCATTTTAAATTTTTACGATATTTCTTTCGATTTGTAAACATTTTTTTTCGATTTAATTTCATTTAAAATTTTTTAAAATTAAAAATCTCATTTCGATTTGAGTTCATTTCAAATTTTTACAAATTTATTTTCAATTTGTAAAAATTTTATTTCAATTTAATTTTATTTTAAATTCTTGCAAAATTGCTTCGGATTTGTAAAAATTTCATTTCGACTTAAATTCATTTCAAATTTTTACCTTAACTTTTAATTTAGTATAAATTACGTTTCGATTGGAATATACATATATATATATATAAAGTGTTGATTAATTGAGAAAATATAATGAGAACCTCCGAGTTTTTAAATATTGTAGTAATTGGAAGAAAGATAGTTAACAACGTTAATGAAATGGTAAACATCAGAGTAGATTTTATTTGCAATCCGACCCGGTAACACATACAACGCGAAAGCGTACAAATTTATCTTCTTAATTAGTTATTTTTTATTTTTATTTTTTTGAAAAGCAAAGTGTAAGTCTCTGAAGTAAAAAACCTTTTAAGGAATACCTTCATGTTTATCGAACTTTTCGTGGTACCTATATATGTATATATACATATATATATATATAAAAGTTCTCTTTTCGACAAACAACCCTAAAATATTTTCTTTCATCTTGTTCGGTGTCTTTTGTGATTTCTAATTAATTACAATAAACGTAAACATTTTTTATATTGCGTGCTATTAAAGCAGTATGACCGAAAATCTTTTTACGCGCGGATTGTGCGCGTAAATGCTTACATTAAAAAAACTATTGCTCATAAAATGTAGCGTCGTCCACATTTTTTGGCAATAGTTAAAACAATCTATCCTTTTAATTATGCATTTTTTTCTGTGTTACGATAAACACTTCATGTATAGGAGTTGAATTTTATTATATTTTTTTCTTGACTGATTTTTAATCTGTTGGTATAAAAAAGTGATGATAAAAGAAATAGGTAGGTACTCGCATTATATGTATAGAGCTCATCATATTACAACTGTAGTCCGTTCCAATCGAGAAGAGACAAAATGTGCTCAATGTTGCAATTCAAATTCTCATTTTCAAAATGCATTTTTTCGCCTTATTCTATTGAAATCCTGCAATCGAAATGAGGTAATAATAAAAATGACCAATCACTGAAATGACAACAGGAATGTGCTTGGTTTCGGAGACATTTTCGCGAAACAATGAACAAAATTACTCATAAAAAATGGGAGATTTTATCAGAGCAGAATAAGTTAGTATCACATATTCAAATTTCAGCTTTGTTTGAGGAATGACGATGTGACGAAGCAAACATTGAAATTTTCTAAACTGAGTTTGTTATGACAAGATTCTATGTAAAAAAAAACAACTCTTTTATTGTATGTACTTACCAGTTCTGTTCAAGGAGCACCACAGTTGAAACATACGGAGTGTGTACAGTGGAAAAATTTTTCAAAAAGATAATTTCTTTCCACACGCTACGAAAACGTAGTATTTCTCCCGCTTAGCAAAGTGCGAAAGTACTCGATTGCATTGTAGCGTTCTTTTCCATCGGGAGTGACGAAAAAAAAGGATTTGAGGGTAATTGATAGCGAAAGTGTTTGAATGTTATCAATGTTGATTGTCAACGCAAACAATTCGTTGTTTTAAAGGTTGGCTTTGAAACAATAATTAATTCTTATTTTTAAGTAGGAAATGTACAATTTTGGAACAAAAACAACTTTGAAAATCAGTAACAAGAATCTAGATAGTGTGTGACTTGCGACGTGTTTTTTACTTCGTTTTCAATTTCCAAATTAAAAAAATTAATAATTCTGATTTTTATCACCACCTAATTTTTATAACTAATTAATTATTGATTTTCTAAATTCTTTATTTTCATCGTGTATGTAAAGAAAGTTATCTTACTGCACAGGATGTGAACGTGAATATTTCTTGTTTCGTGCGATGGCTTCATTCGCCTTCGGCTCGCTCTTCCATCATTCGCACTCGACAAGAAAACATTCACTTTCACACCCTGTGCAGTAATATGTTATTCAAGAAATTTCTTTTAAAATCGCGCACCAGGAAGTAAATTATTCTGGTATTATGTACAAAGTATGGGTTTTCGTTGTACAATGTGCACATAGCTGACTAATGCATTACCCATATAAAATACGTCCAAATACGTAGGTAAGTAAGTACACGATTGTTTTATAAATATCTGACCATCAACTGAATTTTATTAAGTCATCATTTTCATTCAAGATAAACAGTTTATTAAATTTTATTCATATGTTCACGATTACATTATCAATGGTTTAAATCAGTTAGATATTAAAAAATGTAAGATTATAGTTTGTAAATCTCGCGGTTAGATGATGGTAGGTAATTGAGATGTAAAGTTTTAATTTTGATAACATATTTGCGTACTTATGTAAGCGTATGATGAAAGGTAAGTGAATATTCTATTCCCACACCTGAAAAATTAATTTCTGAAAAATATGTACTCACTTTATGTTTAAATTCTTTTGATAAGTAGGAAATATACATGTGTGTATTAATCCTTACTTCTGAAATTTACGAATTTCAGGATCTTTCTAGATGAATGTTTCATTCATCACCTGGTGATAAGTATCTAATTATTAAGTGCATTTAATTGGTAGCTGGAAAATTTCACCTTTTCAAGTCAATTGATTAACATCTCAACATGTACATAATTGATCCAACAGAGCTTTCGAAATCTAACCAGTCGAAGGCATTTCGGAGACAGCTGTTCGTTGTGTTAACAGGCAAGTTACCTAGAACAATAATTCCTGATTTATCGAAAGAATTTTCTTGCGAATATGTACTTTCTCCTTCTATACTATCAAGTTCGATGAAAGTTCATTGAAAATACATCTTTCTTTGTTCTTATTTTTCAGTTAGTTTGGGCACATTTTTAACTGGTTCTTCCATAGGATGGATGTCTCCTGCATTGCATCATTTGCAAAGTAACCACAGCCATATAAAAATTACATCAGAGGAAGGCTCTTGGTTAGCACTTTATCCAGAATTTGGTCATTTTTGTGCTCCAGTCTTGACAGGATATTTTACTGATAAGATTGGTCGTAAAGTAGTTTTAGTTACCGGAAGTATTTTCACATCATTAGGATGGTTACTAAAATTTCTAGCAGGTATGCGTTTCATTAGTAGCACATATTAAATAATTTATAGATTACGATTTACTTTTTTTCTTCAAATATTCGAAGTTTTCAATATTAAAAATGCGTTTATTCATAGGAAATTTATCGACACTGTATGCTGCGAGAATACTATTGGGAATTAGTTTCGGCATTACGATGACGGTGTCGCACATCTACGTAGCAGAAGTAGTATCTAAAAGAATTCGAGGCACTTTTTCATCATTACTTTTCGTTACTTTGAACTTGGGAATAGTATTTGAATTCATTGTTGGAAGTTATTTATCCTTCAAAACATCGGCTCTGATAACAACACTCGTCAGTGGAATTTATGTTGTTTCCTTATTTTTTATTGTTGAATCACCTTATTATTTTATTGCGAAAAAAAAAGAAGCCAAAGCCCAAAAAACTATGGTATGGTTTAAAGGCTCGTTTAACGAAGAAACTATCACTGAATTCAATTCGATGAAAAAGCAAATTACGGGTCAAAGTTTGAAGTTCTCTAGATCGTCTTTCAAAAGCTTCATGATCTGTATGTTCCTTAGTTTTTTAAGTGATACAACCGGAAGACCTGCAGTGATAACTTACGCGATGCAGAATTTTTCCACAGATTCATTAATATCTCCTACCGGTTTTGCAATCTTACTAGGTAGCTTAAACGCATGTTTACCTTTGGTGCCTACTTTGCTAACAGACAGGGTTGGAAGAAAAGTAATCATTATTATATCTGGTATTATTGGTGGTCTAATGCATCTTTGCACAGGTACGCTTTATTTTTTACATGATGTGAAAGGCATCGATATTCCTGCTTATGGTTGGTTATTATTCACTACAATAACAATTTATCTATGTAGTTGTTCTATTTTTGTGACCAATGTATTAACATTAAGGGGAGAGTTAATTTCCGAAAATAATAGGGGAATGACATCCGGTCTGGTATCCATGATGTACGCTTTAGCAATTATTCTTACAATTAAAACTTTTCAGATAGTACGAGACCATTTAGGACTGTATTTTGCATTTTATCTGTTAACTGTATCGACTTTAGTTTTTGTACTTTTTACCTATTTTTTTCTACCTGAAACGAAAGGAAAAACACTGGATGAAATTCAAAAACAACTTGGTAGATCTAATTGAAGAACTGAAACATTTACCAATTATAAATAATTAAAAATGAAAAGAAGAAAAAAAATTAAAGAGCGATTTCAACGCTTTTCATAACAAACATTCTAACAAACCTCGTTTAATAGAGTAATACCTAGATTATCTAAAATACTTTATGTAATTCTTAATGAGTAAACAATTTTGTACCTTTATAAATAATGAATTAGCATTAAATCAATTCCTTGTTTATGATCAACTATTTTATTTTTTTAAGGTTCCTCAATCGTTATCAAACATTCAGTTTGTGCAAGAAATTTGGGTGACAAAAACGCCAGTTTTTAACCAATTTTCCCTTTTCTTTAATTCTTGTTTTCTCTAGGTACAGAAACCAATGTAATTGCATAATTGCTATAGAATGAATCTATTTACCTGATTCCAAAGGGAAGTAAATGATTCAGAATGTAAACAAACTAAATAAAAAAGACTGCTGGATAAGTTGGGTAACTGTGAAAAACTATTTTTGTGTTTTCGCTCGAATTCCTTGCACACGCTGTATGTTTAGATAATCACGAATAGAATGAAAATTGAACAGAACAAATGAAAAACTGATAATATGGCATAAAATAAGTACATTTATTAGTTTTGTATTACAGAGTTTATCTTTACAAAGATTTTAATAATAGCCTAATTTTCATTTACCTTAACCAATCAAAAACTATTGAAGACTTTAAAACTCACAAATATAACGGTGTTCGAATAAAATAGAACAAAAGATTTATCAAAAAGTGCAACAGAAAACGTTTGGACTGAATTTCCAGCATGTTCTAGGACTAAGTTTGAAAAAGTACACTAATGCATATAAATTGGAAAAATAAGATTGCGTATTTTTAAATTATCCCATAACACGTCTTTGGATGTTTTTATTGAAACAAATGAAATCAGTAAACAGCCAAAAATGCAGTTCATACGTTACTTCCACAAAGTTTTTATTTAGTCAAAAATATTCAAAAAAAAAAAAAAAAAAGAAAAAAGAACATTATAAAAACAAAACAAAAAATAGCAGTCAACATTAAATATTTTTAAATTACCTGAAACATTCACATTAAAATCATGACGCTTTTTTTAAATATAAAAAATGTTTAAAAAAGTTAAAATTTATGGTTTTTCAAAGATCATATCAACCGCTAGCTCCATTAATCCGATCGTGTTCTTGTTTTACAAGTTGTCTCAGTTCATCCTAAATAATACGAAACGATAGAATTTTAAATAAAGGAATGGAAAATATTATTCAAATAAAAAAACTTGAGTACTAAAACTTACCCCCCAACCTAGCTTATCAGCTAATAACTGACAGCCATCGTCACACATTCCTTCCCAGAATACATCCCGTGAACCATGTTCTGGATCAAAATCTAGTCCGTTTGATAATCCCAAACTTCTCAGGAGATCATTTTGGCCAACCAATTCTCTATTGATAAGCAATCGAGGACAATCATCACGAACCCTGCCGAATTATAAGTATAAAAGTAGTAAAACCATATATTATTTACAATCTTCGAATTTTTAACTCATCAAGTACGAACCTATCTTTCAAGGAAGCAAATGGTTGAACGACGAGAGAAGACCCCATAATGATTAGCAGGTCACATTTTGGAAAATCTTCTTGCGAATTAATGAAAAATGGAGCCGGAAGATTTTCTCCAAAAAATACAATATCAGGTTTTACAATTCCGCCGCATTGTTTACAAATGGGTATTTCATCAGCGAATATTTTTTCTGTTAATTAATAAAACAGCCGAATTTTAATCGAACGAGTGATTTCTATTTTTAAAAAAGAATTTACCTTTCATCCATTCTTGTTCATAAACTGTAGAGCAGTCTAAGCAATGTGAAGTATGAAAAGATCCGTGTGCTTCGACTAATTTATCCGAGGTTATACCTGCCACTCTCTCCAACGTATCAATATTCTTAGAAAAAAAATAAAAAAATAAAACGTTAATGACACTATTTACATTTTTGAATAAAATAATTTTAAAACATAATACCTGCGTATAATGTCGCAGTAGGTACCCTTTTTCCTGTAGAAGTCGAATGAAATAATGACCAACCGTGGGTTTAAATATGCCAGGATACAACTCTTTCGCAAGAACGAAAAATGGCTTTGGATTTTCACGAAAAAAATTTATTTCAAAAATTGCTTGCGGGTAGGGTAGATTATACTTTTGTAGATTATCATATAAACCTGATCCTGGTGACCGAAAATCTGGAATTCCAGCAGCTAGAAAATAACGATTGAAAATAAAATTAGCAATGGAATCATGATACCTACAAGGGATTACAATCGTACATAGTAGGAACAAAGAAATTTACAAGTAGATATTCCAGCTCCTGCCATCGTAATAATATTTTTACATTTTTCCGAATTGATAAATTTAACGATCCCGTCTAAATTTGCTTCGTCTAAAACCTATTTAACAGTTCAAATATTTATCAAAAACATATATTACAAGCACAACAGTAACAAAATATAAACTAGCTTACGATAGGTGGAGTAGGTTTTTCTTTAACGAGGTTACCCAGCAGCCCTAAACCTAGTGTTTCAGCAAAAAATCTGCGAACGGATTCAATAGAACCATCCGGTTCAACGTCAGATGGAGATCCAGAAAAACTGCCTTCGTCTTCTTCCTCTAAACCATCAGTACTTGGGAGGTTTGAAATTAGATCTAAATTACCACGAAAGAATAATAAAATAAAGCGGTTAAATCGAATATGTAATATGTTAGTACCAAAAGTAAATTTTGAGTATAGCCAAGTTGTAAAATTTATCAACAATAATGAAATTATAAAAGCGGTGCATATGAGCCTATTATAAGTAGTTTGAATTCTTTAAATATACGTAGATTTCGACGAGAAACTGAAAAAAATTAATACATAATTCATACAGATGTATATCTACAAATTTTTGGAAAAAATTCAACTTATTCCATTTAGTGAAGCGAAATATACAAAGAAAATATAAATTTAACCTTCGTCAAATTCTCCATTGGGATGCTCCATGATGTGGCCAGTGAATTCAGTACGACGATGAGAATATTTTATCGTTTCATTCGGTACTTTTATGACTCGAAACCAAGTATTGCAATCACTGTAAATTCGACGCCATGAAAATAAATAATCAAGAAAAACTTTATTATTTATTTTCATAAGCCTAATCACTTTTAGTATTCACTAATCAGTACACTAACACTAATCACAAAAAAAAGCACAGTTTAAACAACATCTATAGACTTTCTAGAGGTTACCCAGTACTCACTTAGTAGGTATTTCGTTTTTAGCCGCCCATCGACTTACGTGACGTCACTAGCGGAGGTAGGTAGTCATTTTTTTCGTGTAGTAAATGGAGAATTATGAATAATTTCACGGATTTTTACAGTTTTCACGTATAAAAAAGCTTTTAATGATTTTTTCTAGACAAAATATGCATAGAGGATAGAAAAAGGAGTCTAATAAAAAAAAAGAAATTTTTTAATAAAGATTGACATTTTATGCTGCAATTAAAATGAAGACTTTCCTAAATTTTGCTTTATTTTAGCTGTTGCTGTTACAAAAAGTAAACAAAAAGTGTCCTGCCGTTATCAAATTTTAAATTGTATTTGAATTGACTT